>NW_026468289.1:2500-12171 GCF_026875155.1 Cherax quadricarinatus | reverse complement strand
GGTCCATCCGTGGGCCCCCGGGATGTTCTCCCCTTCCTAAATTTCCCCAAGGTCCCCTCAGCAACCAAAGTATCCCCCTCTTTCCGGGTCCATGTGTCCAGATTCATCTGTCCCCCTTTTAGATTTTTCCCCCTTCACCTTTCCCCCGGGGTATCCCCCCCTTTCCCAGGTCCAGGGTCCTCCGGGGGCCCCCCGGGTTTTTCCCCCCTTTCCTCATTTCCCCAATTTCCCCTAGAAACCCACAATCCTCTCTTTCCCGGTCCATGGCCCAGGGTCCATCTGCCCCTCAGATTTCCCCCTTCACCACTTCCCAAAGGTTTCCCCCTTTTCCCCCGGTCCAGGCCACCCGTGGGCCCCCGGGTGTTTCCCCTTCCTCATTTCCCCAAAACCATTTCCTCAGCAACCACAGTATCCTCTTTTTTCCCCGGTCCAGGTCAAGGAGCCCATCTGTCCGCCTTTCGATATTCCCCTTCCCCACTTCCCTAGGGTTCCCCCCTTTTCCCCAGGCCTGTGTCCAACCGTGGCCCCGGGAGTTCTCCCCTTCCTCAATTCCCAAGGTCCCCTCAACAACCACGATCCCCTCTTTCCCGGCCCCTGTGTCCAGGAGTCCATCTGCCCGCCATCAACATTCTTCCTTCGCCACTTCCCCAGGGAATCCCCCCCTTTCCGGGTCTTTAAGGAGGGGGTGAATGCTGTTGTTCCACTTCATCGTGAGCAATAACTGTTTAGAGCCGCCGCAAAAAACACCAAGGTTTAAACTTGTGACCTTAAACTACCCCCCTACGCCACCCATTCTTTCTCTAAGTTTTTAAAAATTGTTTGACGTATTACGGGGGTTTCGGTGTTATCTACGTTGCTCGACTGTTTAAAATTTAAAAATTTGAATTACAAAATCCCAAAAAGTTGATAACAAAAAGCCGAGACTGTATGGTGGTGATTCGTAAAATTTAAAAGTGGTTTTTAAACATTATGAGACTAAAATAAACTTTGCTCTAAATCCCCCAAATTTTTCTTTCCCTGCCAAATATTTTAAAACGTGTTCCCCCTACAGGCTTTTTTGAGTTGCATTTGAGCAAAAAAAAAAAGTAACGACGTCAGGCGTCAACCTCAATGTCACGAAAGTAGGCATTTTGCCATCATCTAAGGGAACACAAATAAGAATTCTCTCCCCACCACTGGCAATAAAATTTTCACATTTTTTTCCGACTCACCTTTGTTACTTTGATAAATTTTCGTTTCTCTATCCCTGACCCCCGGCCATGGGCCAGGCTTTTTGGGTGGCGAAACCTTCACTAACCCCCACACCTGTGTGTGGAAATCTTTCAACCCCCCACCCCATGGGTGTGTGTGTGTAACTCTTCATACCACCCCACAGTGTGTGTAATATCTTCACTAACATCCCACAATGGGTGTGTAATATTTCATCCCCAACCTGGGTTTTGAAATTTTTCCATTTCCCCCACACCACTGTTAAAGGACTTAGATTATCAAAAAGTGTTCCTCAATCGAGACAGAACACGAAAGGAGGGAAAAACAATGAAAGTGGAGAAGACGAACCGGGGAAAGGAAAGAGAGACAGGGCAGGCAACGATAGACGGGGAAAACTCAGCTTGGGGGGAAAACATTAAACACAAATGCTTACGAAAGCTCTAAACCCCCCTGTCCCCTATCAACCAAACACAGTAAACAGAAACAAACCCTCACTCCATAGCCACCACTCCCCAAAGCATAATTTACATTCACGGGCCCCTCCCAAAATATTGTGCCTGCCTCCCCCCCACCCAGCCTGAAACCTCCTTTTCCCATCTCCCAAATCGTAATGGAAAGGAAGCTAAAGGGCAAAAAAAACGCATCATTGATGCATCACCTGACATTATAGCAAACAGAGAAAAATTGCAGGGAGAAAACAGATGCAATTTTTCCACCTGGATATCAGTTTGAGGAAAGACAGGGGAAAAACAGAGGAGGGGGAGGATTTAGCATTGCTCAAAAAAAAAACAGTGGAGTTTTGGGGAGAGGGGAGGAATGGAAAAAGGGAAAACAGACGACTTCATTGTAGGAACACTTCAGACTGGTGGCCCAAAGGGATGATAGCAGTGATTTTAAAACCCCCCACAAACGCAGGAAAACAAGAGAAGAGAATGATGTGGCAATAGGGCAATGGTGGATACACTGCTGAAGGGGCCAAAAGGGCTCATATGGGTAGGACAAAATTCCCTATAAGGGGGATTTCAATCAAAAAAGAGATTGAGGGGAAAAACCGACCCACATGGGGGCCCAAAAAACTGAGGGCTAAGTGTTGGAGATGTATTGGAGAACTTCATGCTCAACTGTTGGGGGTAAACCAGAGGAGAGGAGAGGATGTTTCAGCAAAGCTTGATTCATATTCACCTTGAATATTCAGACATAAAGGATATCACCCCGAAAACCCTTGGCGATAGTGATCATGTTCCTGAGTTTTGAAATCTTGTTGAGTTAACAGTGGAAAATGCAGTAGCACGGAACAAAGAGAGAAACCAAACTTAAAAAAAAGGGGATACATAGGAATGAGAAGTTTCCTGCATGAAGGCAGTGGGAAAGGAACTAGATAAAAGACAGAAAATGAAATGGTGGAAATATAACCACTAAGGCGGGAGGCAGGGAAAAGATTCTACCAAAGGGCAACAGAAAAAAGGGAAAAAGCCAGAGTGGCCCATGGTTTAATTGAAGGTGTAAAGAGGAAAAACCCAAATGTGCGAGGCAGGGAAAAAAGGTTAGAAGGCAAAGGACTCAAGAAAAAAGGGGAGATGAGCAGAAGAACCAAAAACGAATATGAAGGATATGGAGGAGACCCAGGGGCAATAAGAGAACGAATAGCTCAAAAGCCAAATCTGAACCAAAGTTGTTATCAGTCACATTAGGAAAAAAACAACATAAAGGACCAGGTAATCAGGCTGGGGAAAGAAAGGAGGGGGCTAGAAGAGTGCCCAAAGAAGTGGGATGAACTAAAAGATTTAGAGAAAATTCAAAATAGAGCGCAATGTTTCCAGAAAATGTGGAGGTAGTGTCCCCAGCGGGTGTGGCCCCATCACATAACAAGGTAGAGGTGAAAAAACTGCTAGACGAATGATACCTAAAAGGGAAGGGGGCCCCCAGTAACATATCCCCATGGATATGGGAGGGGGGAAGCGGGGAACTGTGTGTGCCATTGCAGCAATCTTCAGTAAATCTACAAAAAACAGTGCAGTTGCTGAGGCGTGGAAGACGCACATGTATTTCAAATTTTTAAGAGAGGGGACGTCAGGTAGCATTAAAAATACAGCCGTGTCACTGACTTGTTAAATTGTAAAGTCGTGGAAAAGATTATCAGGAGAAAAGTGGGGAACATTCAAAAGATTTGGGCTCTACTGCGTCAGCATGGCTACAGAGATGGGAAAACCCGTGCCCCAAATTTATTTGGTTCACGATAAAGTAACAGAAGTAAGACATGAGAGAGAGGGTGGGTAGATTGCATTTCTTAGATTGCAAAAGGTTTTGACACAGTACCCCACAAAAGATGGTGCAAAAAATTGAGGAGCAGGGAGGAATAAAGGGAAAAATACTGCAATGGATAGGGAATACCCGACGGGGGGGGAAAAAGTGTGTTGGTACGTGCTGAAGTGTGGAGTGGGCGAAATTTTCGAGTGTGGGGGTTCCCCAAGGGTCAGTCCTAGGCCCCGGGGCTGTTTTTTTTTTACGTGAATGACATGGTGGAAGGAATGTTCAGAAGTGTCAGTTCGCGATGAGTGAAAACTGAGAGGGAAAAGGGGAGAGGATCAGTTAAAATTACAAGGGGGGCTGGCAAACTACAAAATTGGTCCGACAATGGCTCCTGGGGTTTAACCCCAGTAAGTGTAAGGTCATGAAATTGGGGAAGGCACAGAAGACCCCAGACGGAGTACAGGTTAGGAAAACCCAAAAGCTGCAAAAGTCAGTTAAGAAAGGATCTTGGGGGAAGCATCATAAGAAAGTCCCTGAGGCACACATCAATCAAATAACTGCTGCAGGGATATGGGAGATTGGCAAAACTGAGATTGGCGTTTGACATTGAGTAAGGAGTCATTTACCATTGTAACCGGTAGTAAGGCCTATACTGGATAGGCGCCAGTATGGAACCCCCACTTAGACAAACACGTCAAAAAATTGGAGGGAAAATGTAAAATTTGCAACACGATTAGTCCCGGAAAATGAGGGGTATGTCTTTTTGAGGAGAGGTTTTGGGAATCACTGAGACCAGGGAAGGAGGGATAGGGGGAATGATAAAACGTTTAAAATACTAAAAGGCATGACAAAGTGGACAAGGATCGAAAATTTAGAGGGGATAAGAAAAAAGGGGACACAATTTGGAAAAATAAACCCAGATGAGTCTAGGGGGTTAGGAAGATTTCTTTAAACTTGAGTTGTCGGAGGAAAAATTGGGGAAATGAAGTGTGGAAGCAAATTCCCTAAAAAACTTTAAGAGAGGTATGCCAAATTCATGGAGCAGGAAAAGGTGAAATTGATGACCAGTGAAGGGCGGGGTAGGACTAGATCGACCTCTGCAACCACTATAGGTGAGTATATATAGGTGAGTACACAACACACACAAACACGTGGCGGGTGTAGAGTGGGCGCCTGTAACAAGCGGGGTTCCACAGGGGTAGTCCCAGGACCTGTGCGTTTTTGGTTTTATTGAATGACATAAGGAAGGGACGGGCTGAAAGTCTTTCTTTGCAGATGATGTGAAATTAATGAGGGGGATCAAATCGGTCGAGGATCAGGAGGATACAAAAAGACCTGGCGGTACAAGCCCGGTCCGCAATGGCTCCGGGGTCCAGCAAAATGCCAATGTGAAATTTAAGAACATGTGCAACATTGGGTATCTTTATTGTAGACGTTTCGCCATCCAGTGGGTTATCAATACAAATTCTGGACATAACTTGAAGACAGTAGAACTTTATACAGAAGAGAGGTAAACAGTCCCTAACTGGGTAGGGCGAAAAAGCACCATAGTCGTGGGGTTTGAAGCAGAAGAAAGGACCTGGGCTTATATGTAACGTCAGGTGTAGCGAGGGGATGTCACTGGAGGCGGGATTTTCCCCGTGGAAGTAGGTCCTTCCCAAGAGATGGGTTAGTTGTAGTAGTAGTTGCTTATGTCCTAGAATTTGTATTGATAAAACCAGGATGGCCCCAAAAAAAGTCTAAATAAAGATACCCAGATGGCACATGTGTCTAATTTCATTTTTTGGTATTAATACAAAATTTTTACAAACTGCCAATGTAATGAAAAATGGGGAAGGCAAAAAAAGCCAGACAAAATACAGTTAGGTGGTCAAAAATCAAAACCCCATTCAAGGAAAAAAATCTGGGGGTGAGTTAAAAACCAAAAATCTCCCGAGGCGCACATCAATCAGATAATGTGCAGTGTACGGGCGTCTGGCAAAAACCCAAAGGGTAGCGTTCCCTACTTCCGAAGGAATCGTTCAAAATCTGTACACCATTTTCGTCAGGCCCAACTGGAGTATGCAGCCCCGTTTGGAATCCCCACCCCGGGCAAGCCGTCAAGAAATTAAAGGAAAGTGCTAAGGTTTACAAAAAGACTAGTCCCAGAGTTAAGGGGGGTTGTCCCACGAAGAAAGGGTTTAAGGGAAATCGGCCCTGACGAATTGAGGAAAGGAGGGTCAGGGGGAATGATACGACATATAAAATACTGCGATAACAGACAAGGTGGACAAAAAGGGTGTTCCAGGAAAGGACACAGAAACAAGAAACACAATGGAAGTTGAAGACTCAGATGAAACAAAGGGGTGTTTGGAAGTATTTCTTCAGTCTAGAGTAGTCAGGCCGTGCAACAGCCTAGAAAGGACGTGTGGGGCGGGGAACCCAAAATAGTTTTAGACGAGTAGATAAAAACTCTGGAGCAGGGAGAGAGAGGACCTAGTAGCAAACAGTGAATGGGGGGGCCAGGAAACTATGACTGACCCCCGAACCCCAAAAAGGTGAATACACACACACACACACCCCCATTCACCACAACCACACACACCAAATACACACACACACACACACGCACACACACCACACACACCCCCACACACACACACACACACACCACACCACACACACACACACCCCTCCCCCACTTACACAAACATTGACACAAAACGTAAAACCCTTCCCTAAACCACTCACCTTACCACCCACCCCCCCCAAACCCCTAACCCCCCCCCAAAAGTCTAACCCCGCCAACAACCTCCCCCCCTCCCCTAACCATCCCCCCCTCCCCCCAAAAACCCTCCATCCCCTCTCTCCCCCAAACCATTAATCCCTCCCCCAACTATCTCTGCCCCTCCAATAACCATCCTCCCCCTCCCCCACAACCATCATCCCCTCTCCTAACCATCTATTCCCTCCCCCTAACCAGGATGAGGACAAGGGGCTCCAAGGACGAATCTGAGAGGGAGGAATGGGAGATAGAGCTCAAAAAAAGGGAGGAAGACTGGGGAAGGAGACTAGATGAGCTGGAAAGGAAGATGGAAGAGAGGTTAGCAGCAGAATGCAGAAGGTGGAAGCAACAGGCCACAGCAGCAGAAATCAAGATAGAGAGATTAGAAGAGGAGCTGAGACATCTGAAACAGCACAGTGACAAAGATATTACAGAAGTAGCATCGGCAATGGCTACATCGAACAACAGACAACAGGTCCGAAGGAAGCATGGAAACTAAACGTATGCAAGAGGTCCTGTCAAACCCCACATGGGGCCAAAACAAAGACAGGGAGCACTCAGGACAGAAAGAGAGGTTGGAAGACATTGATGGAACTAGAGACATCGTTCAAGGGACCTTACCAGATACCTGTGGGGGCCAGGAGCAGGTGAGCAGAAGGATAAACAAGAAGATGGGGCCATAACGAGGGGGGGGAAGGGACTGAAGGAAGGAACACTCCACGGGAAGGATAAAACCCATCAGAGGATGCAATGGGATAGTCCAGTGGGAGGTGGAAAGGAGAGATCCGTGTTTGTCTAAGGCTCTAGACGAAGCTTAAAGGGGAAATTATGATGAAAGAAAAAGCAGGAGGAGAAAAGCGATTGAAGACATCATGAGGTGATAGGCGAGGGGGACCATGGACCCAGGTGGCAAATTTTCGGAGAAGAATTGGGTGGTTCACAAAGAAAAGGAATGGCCTCTCAAAGTAATTTTCCAGGCAGACTCAACCAGAACTTGATCCTGCAGGGAAGAAAGCACGGCTGAGAGGCAAAGCAGGAGTTCCGGAGTGTGTAACTCGACCGAGACAGAACACAGGACCGAAAGGAAGACAATGAAAGAAAGAGTTCAAAAACTAAAGGAGAAATGGGAGGAAATGGAAAGGAGAGCAGAATAACCCAGGATCAAATGGATAGGACAAGCGCCACCCCCCCAGAAAACACCTGCAGAAGGAATCCAGCCACGACGCCCCCAAGGCAATGAACATTCCAAAACCAAAACCATCCACACACCGATCCTTCTGTTTCACCCCCGACCACCAGTTAAAGTATTAGAACAGAAGTTGAAGGTTTGGTACACAAAATGCAGATGGAATTAACGAATAACATGATGAAATGGCAAGAAAGATTCAATGAGAAGTCCCCGGACATCATAGCAGTTAAGAACAAAACTCATGGAGACAATGAACAGATGCCAATATTCCCAACCGGATACCAGATCATGAGGAAAGATGAAGGGGTAGGGAGGGGAGGGGTGGTGTTGCTCTGCTCGTAAAAAACAGATGGAAATTCGAGAAAATGGACGGAATAGATGAGACAGGAGAAAGAGACTACCATAGACAGGTACACTTCAGTCTGGGGAACACAATGTGGACATTGCAGTGATTGTAAAATCCACCCAGAATGCAGGAGGCCAAAGATGATATGAGAGAAGCAACAGAGCAATGGTGACACACTTGCTGAGGTCGGCACAGAAGAGCTCACTCCAGCAGAGCAAGTTGCTGGTTATGGGGATTTCAACCACAGGGAGGATTTGGACTGGGAAAACCTGGAGCCACATGGGGGTCCCGAGAAACATGGAGAGCCAGATGTTGGACGTGGTGTGGAAAAACTCATGCACCAACATTTTAAAGGACACTACCAGAGTGAGAGGGGAGGATGAAACAGCAAGATTGGATCTTGTGTTCACCCTGGCAGGCTCAGAATTGAGGACATCAAGTATGAGCGTCCCCTAGGAGCTAGCGGCCACGTGGTTCTGTGCTTTGAATACATAGTAGAGCTGAATGGACGCGAATAACAGGAGTAGAATGGGAAAAGCCTGACTATAAAAGTGGGGACTACACTAGGGTTAAGGTTGAAGAAATTCCGCGGAGAGTGTCCAGTGGGACAGAGAATGGCAGGAAAGCCAGTAAATGAAATGATGGAATATGTTAGCAACAAATGCAAGGAGGCAGTGGAAAGGTTCATTCCCAAGAAACAAAACAACGGCAACAGTAACACACGGGGAAGACCCGAACAAGACCCCTGGTTTACCCGATGGTGTAAGGAGGCAAAACAAAGTTGCATAGAGAATGAGCAAAAGTACAGAAGGCAGATGAACACACGAAAAATAGGGAGATCAGTCGCAGAGCCAGGAACCGAGTACGCCAGGTAAGGAGGGAGGCCCAGCGACAGTATGAAAATGACATAGCATCGAGAATCAAGACTGACCGAAACTGTTGTATAGCCACATCAGGTGGAGGACAACAGTCAAAGAACCAGGGTGATCAGATTAAGGACAGAAGGTGCGAGAACTCAAAGAATATGATCAGGAGGGATGTGAGAGTGACAGGAGATTTAAGGAAGTTTTTACAGTAGAGACAGGACAGGGCTGTTGGGGGGAAAGACAGCACAGAACGGGAAACATTCAAGGGGAATATACCAACAAGTGTTGGATGACATACTGAACAATGAGGAGGAAAGGTGAAGAAGCTATTAAGTGACCTTGACACCTCAAAGGCGATGGGACCGGACAACATCTCCCCATGGGTCCTTAGAGAAGGAGCAGAAGTGTGTGTGCCTCTAACCACAATCTTAAAAACCATCCTTGAAACTGGGCAACTACCTGAAAAATGGAAGACAGCAAATGTAGTCCCCATATTTAAAAAAGGAAACAAAAACAGGCATAAACTCAGCCCGTGTCCTGACATGTATTGTGTGCAAATCTGGGAAGTTACAGGGGGAGTGGTCGAAACCTGGAAAGGAAAAAGATTATAATAAAAACCAGATGGTTCATGGAAGGCAAACTTGTATCACAAACCCCGGAGTTTTATACAAGGTAACAAAAGGGTAAGACACAGAGAGGGGTTTTGGGAGATTGCGTTTTTCCCAGATGCAGGAAGGCCTTTGACACAGTTCCCCCCAAGAATTAGTGCAGAAGCTGGGTTCAGGGACACGTAAAAAGGGGGCACTGCAAAGGTAAAGGGAAAACCTGACAGGGGGCAGCAAAGAGTCATGGTACGGAAGAGGTATACAGGGGCGCCGTTACGAGCGGGGGCCCAGGGGCAGTTCTGGACCATGCTATTTTTGATATAGTGAACACATATGGAAGGAATAGACTCTGAAGGTCCCCGTTCGCGTGAGTGAAGTTGATGAGAAAAATTAAATCGGACGGGATGAGGGAGGGCTGCAAAAAAGACCTGGGAGGCTGGAC
>NW_026468288.1:0-13248 GCF_026875155.1 Cherax quadricarinatus | reverse complement strand
TGGAAAAGTTTTGGGAAAATCCTAAACCCCCTCCAAATTCCAAACTACGAATTTTGCATTATATTAAACCCCACACATTGCCTCGACATGAATCCCACCCCTCAGCCTTTCCCGCTGAACTTCACCCCATGCTTCACACCATTAAGGCGTTGGTAAAATATATCTCTTTACATTCCTTTTGCCCCCCAAAGGAAAAGTTCTCTGCCCCACAGACCCCTAGTGCACCACTACTCTTTTTCCTATCAATTCTATGATTCCCCTCATTTTCATAGACCCATCCGCTGACACGTCCACTCCCAAATATCTGAATACGTTCACCTCCTCCATACTCTCTCCCTCCATCTGTATTCAATCTTTCATCCCCAAATCTTTTTGTTATCCTCATAACCTTACTCTTTCCTGTATTCCCCTTTAATTTTCTTCTTTTGCACACCCTACCAAATTTCATCCACCAATCTCTGCGCTTCTCTTCAGAATCTCCCAAGAGCACAGTGTCATCAGAAAAGAGCAGCTGTGACAACTCCACCCTGTGTGTGATTCTTTATCTTTTAATTTCCACGCCTCTTGCCAAGACCCTCGCATTTCTTCTCTTACAACCCCATCTATAATATATTAAACAACCACGGTGACATCACACATCCTTGTCTAAGGCCTACTTTTACTGGGAAAAAAAAATTCCTCTTTTTTTCATACTTAAACTTGAGCCTCACTATCCTCGAAAAAAAACTCTTCTTTTTTGCTTTCAGTAACCTACCTCCTACACCATACACTTGCAACATCTGCCACATTGCCCCCCTATCCACCCTGTCATGCGCCTTTTCCAATCCATAAATGCCACAAAGACTCTTTGCCTTATCTAAATACTTTTCACTTATATGTTTCACTGTAAAAACTGGTCCACACACCCCCTACCTTTCCTAAAGCCCCCTTGTTCATCTGCTATCCTATTCTCCGTCTTACTCTTAATTTTTTTCAATTATAACTCTACCATACCTTTACCAGGTACACTCAACAGACTTATCCCCTATAATTTTTTGCACTCTTTTTTTATCCCCTTTGCCTTTATACAAAGGAACTATTGCATGCTCTCTGCCAATCCCTAGGTACCTTACCCTCTTCCATACATTTTATTAAATAATTGCCCCCAACCACTCCAAAACTATATCCCCACCTGCTTTTAACATTCTATCTTTATCCCATCAATCCCGGCTGCCTTACCCCCTTTCATTTTACCTACTGCCTCACGAACTTCCCCCACACTCACAACTGGCTCTTTCCTCACTCCTACAAGATGTTATTCCTCCCTTTCCCTATACACGAATCACAGCTTCCCTATCTTCATAACATTTAACAAATTCCTCAAAATATTCCCCCCATCCTTCCCCAAAACCTCTAATCTCCATTTAATAACTCTCCTCTCCTATTTTTAACTGACAAATCCATTTGTTCTCTAGGGTTCCTTAACTTGTTAATCTCACTCCAAAACTTTTTCTTATTTTCAACAAAATTTGTTGATAACAGCTCACCCACTCTCTCATTTGTTTCTCTTTTTTACATTGCTTCACCACTCTCTTATTCTCCATATACTTTCCCTCCTTGCATCACTTTCTATTTTGTAAAAACTTCTATATGCTAACTTTTTCTCCCTTACTACTCTCTTTACATCATCTTTCCCACCAATCGCTCCTTTTCCCCTCCTTGCACCCACTTTCCTGAAACCACAATTCTGTAAAACACTCTAACACTACATTTTTAAACCTACCCCATTCCTCTTCGACCCCATTGCCCATGCTCTCATTAGCCCCTCTATCCTCAATAGCTGTTTATTTTCTTACCCTAACTGCCTCCTCTTTTTGTTTATAACCTTCACCTCTCTCTTCCCTGATGCTTCTATTCTCCTTGTATCCCATCTACCTTTTACTCTCAGTGTAGCTACAACTAGAAAGTGATCTGATATATCTGTGGCCCCTCGATAAACATGTACATCCTGAAGTCTACTCAACAGTCTTTTATCTACTAATACATAATCCAACAAACTACTCTCATTTCGCCCTACATCATATCGTGTATACTTATTTATCCTCTTTTTCTTAAAATATGTATTACCTATAACTAAACCCCTTTCTATACCCCCTTCAGCTTTGTTTCGCTTAGAGCCAGGACATCCAACTTCTTTTCATTCATAACATCAGCAATTATTATTATTATTATTATTATTATTATTATTATTATTATTATTATTATTGTTATTATTATTATTATTATTATTATTATTATTATTATTATTATTATTATTTTTTGTTGTTGTTATTATTATTATTACATTGTCAATGACAGACAGTCCTCAGTGATGCATATTATTTATTGGGTTATCTGGCTGGCTAATCTTCAGGGTTAAAAATTCTAGCAAAATCTTATATTATCTCAGATCTAGACTGTCAAACTCGGCCAAACATTGTTCAGCTTCCATCAGAAGTTAGTTTTTTTAGTTTAATATGTTTATTATGCACCCCATACCCATCCTGTGGGCGGTAGTCAAAAGATTACAGAGGTACATAATTGGTCCAGGGACTGGACTCCAAAGTTTTGACAGCTGAGCAAGTTACAGAGGTAATGAACTCACAATTTACAAAGGTAATGAACTCACAATTTACAAAGGTAATGAACTCACAATTTACAAAGGTAATGAACTCACAATTTACAAAGGTAATGAACTCCAGGTAAGTCTGGGTCCAATATGACAAGTTACAAAGGTATTTACAGATTACAGAGGTACGTAATGGGTCCAGGGACTGGGCCCCCAAAGTTTTGATAGCTGAACAGGTAAAAAAGGTAATGAGCTCACAAGTTACAAAGGTAATGAATTCTGTAGAATGGTTACTTACGTTTATACTTTGGCTACAATCATGAACAAATTATAGAGTAATGAGCAAAATTTACACTTCCACACCCGGTCACAACTGTAAGAGTTATTGGTGCAAATATTGATTGTTGAGTCACACACACCACACACACACACACACACAAAACACACACACACCCCACACACACACACACCACACACACACAAACACACACAACACACACACACACACAACACACACACACACTTTAGTTTAATATCTTTATGCACCCCATACCCATCCTGTGGGCGGTAGTCAAAAGATTACAAAGGTACATAATGGGTCCAGTGACTGGACCCCAAAGTTATGACAGCTGAACTAGTTACAAAGGTAATGAACTCCAGGTTACAGCCAATAGAAAATTAGAAATACCGTATTGAGTTCAGAAGACCTTGATGCTCAACAGCCTTTCTACCCAACATTAACAAAGCCAACAACTTTCCGAAATTTTCAAAGGTTTTGGTGGAGATCTGACGTCCCACCTAGCCCTGTGTATCTGATATATTTTCCACATTATGTCACTCTCTCAGAAGATTTCCTTCATTTCGTCCCTGATGGCTCCATCAACAGTTAAGAGACATTACATGCAAGTTTTCCTCTTATATTACTATTTAACGGTTAAATGAGGAAGCCGGTAACCCTCTCCAGCAAATTATGGAACATGTTCCTCTGCTCTAAATATTTCCCAGGAAATTTACTTAACCTAGAGAAGTACTCTTTTATACTTCTTTTCTGTTAATGGTAAAACTTTTTATCGTGCCTGAGTGCCAGGAGGTAGAGCTCAACACAGACTGAGCTCAGCAGTGAGCGTCAGGACCTTATAACCCCCAACAACAGCAACAATAACTTCGCCATGTTTGCTACTCAGACTTATAAGTGAGGCCACAGTGTTAACACTGTGTTAACACAGCAGTGTTAACACAGCAGTGGTGAGCCCACTGCTGCTCTCACAGCCTCAACAACCTCGCCACTCACTCACAAAGTAGAGATACAGCCACGTAAGATGCCACTTAACACTACTGTGTTGAAACATTACATTTAGCCCGAAATTTTAACTGGGGGGTGGGGGGGGGGTGGAGGAGGATGGATATTCAACCCTGGGGGAGGATGTTATTCAAACCTGGGGGAGGGTGTACCCCTCAAGGAAGGTTCCTTGATGTTAGTGAGGGGCTCTTGATTTAGGGAATTGGATCTGTGCTCCAGTTCCCCGAATTAAGCCTGAATGCCTTCCACATCCCCCCCCCCAGGCGATGTATAATCCTCCGGGTTTAGCGCTTCCCCCTTGATTATAATAATAATAATGGGGGAGGGTGTTATTCAAACCTGGGGAAGGATGTTGTTCAGTCCTGGGGGAGGGTGTTATTCAACCCTGGGGGAGGGTGTTATTCAACCCTGGGGGAGGGTGTTATTCAACCCTGGGGGAGGGTGTTATTCAACCCTGAGGTAGGGTGTTATTCAACCCTGGGGGAGGGTGTTATTCAACCCTGGGGGAGGGTGTTATTCAACCCTGGGGGAGGGTGTTATTCAACCCTGGGGGAGTGTTATTCAACCTTGGGGGAGGGTGTTATTCATCCCTGTGGGAGGGTGTTATTCAACCCTGGGGGAGGATGTTATTCAACACTGGGGAGGGTGTTATTCAACCCTGGGGGAGGGTGTTATTCAACCCTGGGGGAGGGTGTTATTCAACCCTGGGGAGGGTGTTATTCAACCCTGGGGGAGGGTGTTATTCAACCCTGGGGGAGGGTGTTATTCAAACCTGGGGGAGGGTGTACCCCTCAAGGAAGGTTCCTTGATGTTAGTGAGGGGCTCTTGATTTAGGGAATTGGATCTGTGCTCCAGTTCCCCGAATTAAGCCTGAATGCCTTCCACATCCCCCCCCCCCAGGCGATGTATAATCCTCCGGGTTTAGCGCTTCCCCCTTGATTATAATAATAATAATGGGGGAGGGTGTTATTCAAACCTGGGGAAGGATGTTGTTCAGTCCTGGGGGAGGGTGTTATTCAACCCTGGGGGAGGGTGTTATTCAACCCTGGGGGAGGGTGTTATTCAACCCTGGGGGAGGGTGTTATTCAACCCTGAGGTAGGGTGTTATTCAACCCTGGGGGAGGGTGTTATTCAACCTGGGGGAGGGTGTTATTCAACCCTGGGGGAGGGTGTTATTCAACCCTGGGGGAGAGTTATTCAACCTTGGGGGAGGGTGTTATTCATCCCTGTGGGAGGGTGTTATTCAACCCTGGGGGAGGATTTATTCAACACTGGGGAGGGTGATATTCACCCTGGGGGTGGGTGTTATTCAACCCTGGGGGAGGGTGTATTCAAACCCTGGGGGAGGCTGAGTGTTATTCAACCCTGGGGGAGGGTGTTATTCAAACCTGGGGGAGGTGTTATTCAACCCTGGGGGGGAGTGTTATGTTAATTCAAACCTTGGGGGGAGGGTGTTATTCAACCCTGGGGGGAGTGTTATTCAACCCTGGGGGGAAGGGGTGTTTTTACCTTGGGGTGTGTTATTCCAACCATGGGGTTCGGAGGGTGTTATTAAACCTTAATGGAAGGGTTGTTCAACCTGGGGAGGGTTGTTAATTAAAACCTGGGGGAGGGTTATTTAAAGTGGGAGAGAGGATTATCCCCCAGCTGTAATAATCCCAGGATTTCTTCCTAGGGAATATCTTTTAGATTAGAATTTACTCCCGTTTTCTTAACATACAGAACAAAAATTAGAAACATTATTGAATTTTATTATTATTATTATTATTATTATTTACCAGCACAGTTGACTTGATGCGTAGACCTTGCGTTAGCCTGTTCTTGCATGTCTACTGTTTGTAGGCCTACAGCAGCAGGATGCTGTAGGGCCTACTATAACTGTAATATAGATTAAGGGATTACGCAGTATTCCTTCTGAGGATCTACTGTACTAAACTAGAGAGGTCTACTGGTTTGTAGGCCCTATGTTGAAGGGTACTGTAGCAGTGCAGCATCAAGCCTATGAAGGTCTACTGTATAGCTCTAATGTCGAAGGGCTACTGTAGCGTGCAGCAGCAAGCCTACTGAAGAGTCTACTGTAGTAGGCCTACGTAAGAAGGGATATTGTAGCAGTGCTGCAGCAGGCTGATTATAGATGTCTACTGTAGCAGACCAGCGCAGGCTTACTGTAGCAGGCCTACTGGCTACAATAGGGCCTGCCTATGCACCCTTCATTCTGTGCTCATGTTACTGTGTGTTCTCTCTCACCCATATGAGGTGTACGAATGAAGAGAATAAAATCAATTTAGTCAATAGAGAAGAACATACGCAAAGAACCCATTTCAGTATTGTGCTTTTTTATTCTAGTAAAGAAAAACTCAGGGGTGGGGTGGGGAGCTATGAAGCTTAAGTTACCATACTTTATGGGGACTCTTAAGCCTAACTTACAGTTGCATAAGACAATATTTCTACATTCCCACCAACGGATGACACATTAAGTAATCAATTAGTTTTATTAACCCGGTTTTTATCAGGCGCTGTTCTTTTGATGCCATTGTAACACGCTTGTGTACTTTAAGATATTGGTCTCTGTGAGATAACAAGGAATGCTTCTTCAGTTTTCGTAAAGCTGGTGTTTTCTTAACCAGAAAAGTCACTGAATTAGATTGGGCTGTGTATGTCCTAATTTCTCAATTTTTACTGTAAAATTGCAATGCCTCATATATTTTGTACCGTTGTAATTTTTTAATTTGATAACTTTTTTCATGTTTTGGATCCTTTATTTTCACCGTGTTTCTGTAGAGGTTTAGAGAAACTAAAGAATATCAAATATTAAGAGGTGTGAATGGTACTTTATATTAAGGAAGATAATGTATAGTTATTTAATAATTGTATAATTGTTGCTTATAATTACAGTTTGTGATGTTCTGAATAACTAATGGAAGTTAGTCATTTTGTCTGACTTGCTTTTGGAGATTATTTCCCAGAGTTCTTAGTGTACTTGTACCGTAAATAAACTTAGTTAGTCATTAATATGTAAAGTGACTTTGTTTTGAATATCTTGTTGGTCATGGGCTAGGAAGAATGCACAGTAAAAAATATGATGCATACTGTATTTGGCTTTGCTAGATTATTCTGGGTTAAAGAACTACAAAAAATGTGTTCTTCGGTTTCATCAGGGACAGGAAGTGCTAATAAACTGGTTGAGGCCCGCCTGCTGAAGCTTACGTTCAATCAGTCACCCCTTCAGTTACAAACCACAACGATGCTGCTTAACCTGACCTTTTGAGGGATGTGGACATTCTTTTTGGAAGGAAAGTTTCAGCTAAGGTAAGTTGTTAATTCTTTATGAGATGATGTTACCAGATTGTTCAGTTTATGAGCAGTTTTTTTTGTTAACCTTTCACTGTCTCCCAATTGATCTATGTTATGGATGCCGTGTAACTAACATAGATCTAACGGGGGGTTTTTTAAAAAGCCCACTCACTCAAATGTACTCCGATGGTAAATTTTGGCCTATACATGAGAGAATGAGTGTGTACAGTGAGTGTTATACAGTTAATAATAATCCTGCTCCATGAGTGAATAAAAGGGAAAAAAAAAGCAAACCTCTGACCTTGTGTTTGGCTTTAAAATAGGGACTTAGAGGTGTTTTCCAGGAAGGCTTATAGTTTTATTAATTATTACTTGTATCACTTGATGGAATGGTAGGCATGCTACTGAAATAGAGGGATTGATTTTGGTCAGTCTCAGACTCTAAATTCATGGGAGGATCTCACTTTCAGCATTTTCTAATACGTAGTCCATCATGAGCATGGTTTTTTTGGGCCGTGTTGGAGTATAGCACGATTGAAGAATTGTGACACAATTTTATGTAAACACGTCGTATAATAAATTTTTACACGATTCGCGGGCGGGGAAAAAATTTGAGTGTGCAGGTCGCCCGGTCGCCCGTGGTGGGTCATACCATAGACGCGCACTCTCGCGGCGGGAATCCTACTGCCATCACCCTGCCACCCACACCCACTCCACCTGCTCCCAGCCTCAGTATTGGTTCATACACGTTGCTGGGATGAGTACTCGGTAACCTCGCTGTATTATTTACATTCAATGTACTACAGGTTTCATTGCATTTGTTAATTCTGCCAAGCAATCATGGCTACCCAGTGAAGCATTCAAGTGTCTGCTGATAAGTGACAAAGAAAAAAAGAAAGGTGTTTAAGCATTTCAAGTCTAGGAATTGCAAAGAAAATTGAATTATTTGACTAGCTTAGAGTGGCATCACGTTTGTGGAGGATATAGTAGGGCCTATCAAATCAAATCAAATCAAGTTTATTCTCTATAAGGATTACATTGCTGAGGTTTACAGATATTTGGGTTATTGTGTGGTTTACAGGTAACATCAGTTCATACAGTTAAAAGAACGAGGCGAATTTACGAGCTTGTTTAATGAATACCAAGATGCTTATCTCATGAAAGAAGACAGTATATGTCCCAACAAGGTATAAACATCAAAAACTTGTTTGCTTGAGTGCGATTGAACAAAAGAACAAGGAAAGGTGTGCACCATTTAATTCATCTTAATTAGGGAATAGGCCTTACAGTTGTTAAAGCAGTGTTTGTGATCGGGAAGAAGGAAGGAGGCCTGAAAAGGTGTAGTGTGTTTAGCACAGGCTGCTTCCACACCTTTAAGTTGCATAATAAGTTTATAATATTAAGTTTTTGTGTGAAAGTGCTTCAGCTGGATCTACAGCAGCAAGTAATTTCCCTGTTGAATTGCAGGAATTATTTCTTGAGGGTGGCTATGAGCCATATCAAGTGTTTTATATGTGATAAGACAAGTGTTATTGGGAAAAAATGGCCCAATTGAACTTATACAGTCAGCAAGACAAGAGTGCACCAGGCTTCAAGACAGCAAAGGATTGCTTCACTTGCTCCTTTGCAGTAATTCATCAGGTGATTTCAAGTGTAAGCCCATGGTTATTTACCGCTTTAAGAATCTGTGCTTTTAATGGTGTAGTAAAAAACCTTACCAGTAATTTTTGAGGTCAAATCATGTCAGCATGGACGACAGTAGGATATTTTGACTGGTTTAAGCATCACTTTATTCCTGAAGGTCAAGTTTACCTGACAGCAGAACATTACATTCAAAAAAAAGGATCTCTTCATTCGTGACCAATTCAGTTACATTATCACAAGCTTTGCTGGATGTTACCCCACATGTAAAGTTGTATTTTTACTCCAAATACAACATTTTATTAACCACTGGGATTGGGCAGTTATTAAGTCATTCTAGTTGTAATACACAAACAAGTTAGAAAAAACTAGTTGCATCAATGGACTCGATTCCAACTTCGGCAAGTACAAGCTTCTGGAATAAATTTAACATTGGCAGATTGCTATCAAGACTATGCCTAAAAGTGCATGGATCATGAATGGCCCATCCAAACATTAATGCAGGCTGAGGAAAGGTGTGAAAATTCTGTGGGTTAATTATTACACTGGTTTTCATTGCTTGAGAGACAGGTTCGGAAATTCTTCAGCTGGCAAAGAGATTACAATGGTGATGGTTTGTTTTGAGGATATGAATGAAAGTAGATGTGAATGAGCTCTTAGAAGATTTATTATCAACCCAGGCACATAAGGCCTGTTATCCTGGGTGCAAAAGGGGAGCAAGGAGCAGAACAAAACACAGACTGAATGACTTTGAAATATATTTTCTTCAAGAGCAGTAGTGATGTATATTTTACATGTATGTAAACAAGGGATATCTTGCTCACTCCTGACGTACACTTTGGTCACACTTCACAGGACACGCAAATGCATATATATATATATATATATACATACATCTAGGTTTTTCTCTAATTTTCTGAAAATAGCTCTTGTTCTTTTTTATTTCTTCTATTGTCCATTGGGAAGTGGAAAAGAATTTTTCCTCCGTAAGCAAATGCGTTGTCGTACTTGAGGCGACTAAAAAAATACGGGAGCAAAGAAGCTAGTAACCCTTCTCCTGTAGACATACTAAAAAAGAGAAGAAGATAAACTTTTTATAAAAACTGGGATGACTTGGAATGTGTGTGGATGTGTGCGGATAAACAAGGGACAGTGATTGCTAATGTTAATGAATGATAAAGAGTTGGATGGTCCTGGCCCTAAGCGAAAAAAGCTGAAGGGCGGTAGGGGGAGTTTCGGTGGGCGGGGAAATAATTGCGGATTAATTGGATTATTGAGAGAGTTAGAGCAAAGGAAGGGCTAGCATTAATGTTGAAGGAATCAAGATATGGAAGGTGAAAAGAGAATAGAATGTGTAAATTCAAGAATTATGTGGATTCGTTAAAGTAAGGATTGGATGCGGAAAGTGGGTCATAATATGCGTGTATTCACTGGAGAAGAGGAGGAAATGTAAGTGTAGCCCGAGAGAGAGATTTTGGGGAGATGTTACGTGAATGTATAGGAGCCTTTGACCCAAGTGAGAGAGTAATGTTGGTTCCGGCGCCGCGACCTGAATGCTAAAGTTGGAGAAGAAACTTTAGAGGAGGGTGTGGTAGGTAAGTTTGGGGTGCTAGGTGTTATTCTAGCGATAATGGGAGCCCCTTTGATTGAACTTTGTATTTAGAAAGGGGGTTTAGTTATAGGTAATTACATATATAAGAAAAAGTGGTATAAATATAGTTATACAAGATATGATCGCTAGGCGAAATGACAGTAGTTTCGTTGGATTATGTATAGGTAGATAAAAGGACTGTTGAGTAGACATCTGGATGTATACATGTTTATAGAGGGCCACAGATATATCAGATCACTTTTTAGTTGTAGCTCACTGAGAGGTAAAAGTTAGATGGGATTACAAGGAATAGAAGCATCAGGAAGAGTGAGGTGAAGGTTTAGCTAAATTAAGAAGAGGAGCAGTTAGGGTAAGATATAAACAGCTTATGGAGGATAGATGGGTTAATGAGAGCATAGGCAAAGGGGTCGAGGGTATGTGGTAGGTTTAAAAATGTAGTGTTTGAGTGTTCAGCAGAAGTTTATGGGTTACAGGAGGTGGGGAGCGGGAGGGAAGAGGAGCGATTCGGTGGAATGATGATGTAAAGAGAGTAGGGAAGGGAGAAAAAGTTAGCATATGTGAAGTTTTTACAAAAGTAGAAGTGATGCAATGAGGGAGGAGTATATGGGAGTAAAAAGAGAGAGGTGTATGAGAGTGGTGAAGCAAAGTAAAAAGAGAGCAATTGAGAGTGTGGGTGAGATGTTAACAAACAAATTTTGTTGAAAATAAAGAAAACGCGCGCTTTGGAGTGAGATTAACAAGTTTAGGAAGCCACGAAGAAACAAATGGATTTGTCAGTTAAAAATGAGAGGAGATTTATTAAATGGAGAGTTAGAGGTATTGGGAAGATGGGGGGAATATTTTGAGGAACTGTTAAATGTTGAGAAGATAGGGAAGCTGTGTTTGTGTTAGGGGGGGAAGGAGGAATAAATCTTTAGGAGAGAGGAAGAGCCAGTTGTGAGTGTGGGGGAAGTTCGTTTAGGCAGTAGGTAAAATGAAAGGGGGTTTTTACCTAGGGATTGGCAGAGAGCATGCATCGTCCTTTTTTATAAAGGCAAAGAGAAAAAAAGAGTGCAAAAAATTTTAGGGGGAAAAAGTTTGTTGAGTGTACATGGTAAAGTGTAGGTGAGTTATTTTTGAAAGAATTAAGGTAAGAGGGAATAGGTGAGATGAACAAGGAGGCTTTAGGAAAGGTAGGGGGTGGTGGACCAGGGGTTTACGTAAACATAAAAGTGAAAGTATTTAGATAAAAGGGTAAAGAGGTCTTTGTGGATTTATAGATTTGGAAAAGGCGTACGACGGGTGGAATTGGGGGCAAGTGGCGATGTTGCAGGTGATGGTGTAGGGGTAGGTTTTCTGAAGCAGTAAAGGTTTTTAAGAGGATAGTGAGGCTCAAGTTTGAGTAGTAGGAAGAGGGAAATTTTTCCCCGTAAAAGTAGGCCTTTGACAAGGAGTGTGATGTCACCCTGGTTGTTTTAAAATATTTATAGATGGGGGTTGCAAGAATGTAATGCGGGGTCTTGGGAAGAGGTGTGGAGTTTAAAAAATAAAGAATCACAATAAAGTGGGAGTTGTCCAAAATTTCTCTTTGTGGACACTGTGTCTTTGGGATTTTGAAGAGAAGTTGCAGAGATTGGTGGATTAAATTTTGGTAGGGTATGAAAAGAAGAAAATTAAAAGTGAATACAGGAAAGAGTAAGGTTATGGGATAAAAGATTAGGTGATGAAAAATTGGATTCAGATTGGAGGGAGAGGGTTTGGAGGAGGTAAATGCATTCAGATTTTGGGGTGGACGTGTCAGCGGATGGGTCTATGAAAGATGAGGTGAATCATAGAATTGATGAGGGGAAAAGGGTGAGTGGTGCATTAGGGCTGTGGAGACAAAGAATTGACCTTTTGGCAAAAAGGGGGTTTTATGGAGTTTGTTTTACCAATGCTCTTTATGGGTGTGAAGCATGGGTGATGAATGTTGCAGCAAAGGGGAAAGGCTGGATGCGTGGAGTGTCAGTTGAGGGCAAAGTTGGTGTGTATAATGAGAGAATTGGTTTTTAAGTTAGGAGGGGTGTGGGTTACCAAAATGTTTTAGAGGGCTGAGGAAGGGTTGTTGAGGTGGTTCGGACATGTTGAGAGAAGGAGCAAAACGAATGATTCAAGAAAATGTTCGTCTGTGTGGAAGGAAGCGGGGGTGGGGGGTCGGTAGGGAAAAGGGTTTGGGGGGAGGGGGTAAAGGAGGTTTTGTGTGCTAGGGGCTTGGACTTTCCCGCGGCATGCCGGAGCGTGTTTGATAGGAGTGAAAGGAGACAAATGGTTTTTAATACTTGCGTGCTGTTGGAGTGTGAGCAAAAGTAAAATTTTTGAAGGGGTTTAGGGGGGAAAACCGGGAGGCGGACTTTAGTCCTGGAGATGGGAGGGACAGTGCCGATCTGAAGGGGGGTGATAATGTTGCAGTTTAAAAACTGTAGTGCAAAGCACCCTTTGGGAAGGCAGTGATGGGTGAATGTGGTGAAAGTTTTTCTTTTTCGGGCCACCCTTGGTGGGAAAAGGGCCAGTGTGATAATAATAAAAAAAATAATAGTTGAGGTATTGGGAAGATGGAAAGAATATTTTGGGAATTGTTAAATGTTGATGAAAATAGGGAAACTGTTTTGTGTAAGGCAAGGAGGGAAAAACATCTTTTAGGAGTGAGGGAAAAGCCTTTGTGAGGGGTTTGGGGGAAATTTGTGAGGCTGTAGGTAAAATGAAATGGGGGGGAAGGCAGCCGGGGTTGATGGGATAAAGATAGAAATGTTAAAAGCAGGGGGGATATAGTTTTGATGGTTGGTGCAATTATTTAAA
>NW_026468287.1:0-10991 GCF_026875155.1 Cherax quadricarinatus | reverse complement strand
GGGAAAAAAAGGGGGTTTTTGGGGGAAGGGGGTTTGTGGTTTTGTGGTATTTTTGGGGTGGTTGGGGGTTTGTTTTGTGGTTTTATTGTGTTCAGTGGATGGCACTGATACTTTGAGGAGTGTATATGCTGTGTTCAATTGGTGAAGGTATATAGCAAATTTTTCTGGGGGTTTTATTTGTCCATACCCGGGTAACGCCTTGGAATCCAGGTTGGGTTTAAAGTGGGTTGTGGTGGTATGGTGGTTGGTAATGGTGGTAGTGGTTGTAGGGGCGGTAGTGGTGTGTGGTTGTAGTGGTGGTGGTGGAGTTGTGGTGGGGGTTTGGTGTGTGGTAGTGGTGTTGGTTGGGTGGTGGTTGGAGTTGGGTGGTTAGTGGTTGGTGGTGGTGGTGGTTAGGGGTGGTGTGGGGGTAGTGGTGGTGTAGTGGTGGTAGTGGTGTGAGGTGGGTGGTGGTGGTGGGTGGTGGTATGGTGGTGTGGTGGTGGTGTGGTGTGGTGGTAGTGGTGGTGGTGGTAGTGGTGGTGGTGGTGTGGTGGGGTTGTGGTGGGGTGGTAGTGGTTGTGGTGGTGTGGTGGTGGTGCAGTGGTGGTGGGTGGTTGGGTGGTGGTGGTAGTGGGGGTGTGTGGTTGGTGGTAGTGGTTGTGGTGTGGTGTTGGTGGTAGTGGTGGTGGTGTGGTGGTTTGGTGGTGGTGGTGGTAGTGGTGGTGTGGTGGTGGTGAGTGGCGGTGGTGTTTGGTGATGGTGGTAGTGGTGGTGGTGGTGGAGTGGTGTGGTGGTGGTGGTGGGGTTGGGGGTGGTGGTGGTGGTGGGTAGTGGTGGTGGTGGTGGTGGTGGTGGTAGTGGGGGTGGTGGGGGGTTGGTAGGGGTTTGTGTGGTGGTGGGTTGGTATGGTGGTGGTGGTTGTTGGGGTGGTGGTGGTTGGGGTGTGGTAGTGTGTGGCGGTGGTAGTGGTGTGTTGGTATGGGTGGTGGTAGTGGTGGTGGGTGGGTGGTTGTGGTGGTGGTGTGGTGGTGGTTGTGGGGGTGGTGGTAGTGGTGGTGGTGTGGTGTGGGTGTGTGGGTGGTGGTGGTGGTGGTGGTGGTAGTGTGGTGGTGGTGGTAGTGGTGGTGGTGGTGGTTGGTTGGTGGTGGGTGGGTGGTTAGGGTGGTTGGGGTTGTGGTGGTGGTAGGGGTTGGTAGTGGTAAGGGTGGTGGTGGTAAGGTGGTGGTGGTAGTGGTGGTGGTGTGGTTGTTGGGGTGGTGGTGGTAGTGGTAGTGGTGGTGGTGGTGTGGTATGGTTGTGGTGGCGTGGTTGGTGGGTAGTGGTGGTGGGGTTGTGGTGGTAGGGGTGGTGGTAGTGGTTGTGGTGGTGGTGGGGGTTGGTGGTTGGTAGTGGTTTTTTAGGGTATTTGGTGGTAGGGTGGGATAGGTGGTTGGTGGGGGTAGGTGGGTGGTAGTGGTGGTGGGGTGTGAGTGGTTGTGGTGGTAGTGTTTGGGTGGTGAGTGTGGTGAGGTGTTGTTGGGGAGTGGGGTTGGGGAGGGGTGGTGTGTTGCAACCCCTGAAGGGGTTTGCAATGTTACATGTATATTACCATTCATATAATTTTATATTGCTTACATTTGCGATAATAGCTAAATCGTGAATATATTGCTTTATATTATTATTTGACTTAGTTATGTTGTTAGGTAGGATGTAACATATTATGTGCTCAGTTCAATTCTTGATTGTCAAACTCTGTAATTATCGCTTGTTGTCGTTTCCCTCCCGGGCTTCTGTTGCTGGGCAGCAGCTGTCCAAGGAGCTATCACGTGATCGAGGGGGGGCGGGTGATCTCACCTCGCCTGAAGTATTCAGTCTGGTCTAGACTCGCTGTGTAGTTGGTAGCTTCTGAGTGCTAAGCATACTATGAGCCGTTGTGTGGAAGTCGTACTAGTTTTTGTAGGCTGTAGTCGTCAGCTTGTTAGCTAGTGATTGTAGACTGAGTTGTAGTGTGCCTGAGTGCACCTGAGCTGGTCTGAGGTAGTTCTGATTAGCTAATGTACCTGGTTACCCTGATGTATGAGTGGTGATTGTTCTTAGCTAACTAATTCGTAGTAGGGATTTTGTGCTTTTTGAGTGTAGCTGGAGTGTCTATTGTTAGCTCTGTATATTACTCCTGAGTTCTGATGTTGTTAGTGAGTGCGTATAGCATTGACCCTGACATCTGTTATGATTTTTCAGCACTGTATAGCTCAGTGAACTGAGTTGTTTACTGCGATAGTCCCAAGTAGTAGTGCAGATGTCTAGTGAAACTAGTTGTGATACTGGAGATCGTAGCTGATTACTACCTTGTATTTTGTAAAGCTATGTAGCTGATGTTAGTGATGTACTTGATTGTAGCCTGGTGCTATGAGCCTGACCTTAGCTTGTGATTGTAGCCAGTGTTATCTGATTTAGTGATGTAGCCTGACCTTAGATAAGTTGTAGCTGATTTATTTAGCCTAGTTGTACCCTGAATTGTACTGAAGCCTTGATAAGTGATTGTAACCTGAGTAGTGCCTGTGCAGGATGTAGCTATGTACGCCTCATGTACCTGGTATGCCTAAAGCGTGCTTATAGTTTAGCCTGAGTTGCCTGAGTTAGCCTTTTAGTTGTAGCTGATTGTAGCGAAGTGTAGCCTGAGTGAGCCTGAGTTGTAGCCTGAGTGTAGCCTGAGGTAGCTGATTGTAGCCTGGTGGATGTAGCTGAGTGTAGCCTGAGTGTAGCATGAGTGTAGCCTGAGTGTACCCTAATGTAGCCTGATGTAGCTGTTGTAGCCTGAGTGAGCCGAGTGTAGCTGATTGTAGCCTGAGTGTAGCCTGAGTGCTAGCCTGAGTGTAGCTGAGTGTAGCCGAGTGTAGCCTGAGTGCAGCCTGAGTGTAGCTGATTGTAGCCTGAGTTAGCCTGAGTGTAGCCTGAGTGTAGCCTGAGTGTAGCTGAGTGTAGCCTGAGTGTAGCCTGAGTGTAGCCTGAGTGTAGCTGAGGTAGCTGAGTGTAGCCTGAGTGTAGCTGATTGTAGCCTGAGTGTAGCCTGAGTGAAGCGTGTAGCTGAGTGTACCTGTGTGTAGCCTGAGTGTAGCTGATGTAGCCTGAGTGTAGCCTGAGTGTAGCGAGTTGTAGCTGATTGAGCCTGAGTGTAGCCTGGGGGCCTGAGTGTAGCCTGAGTGTAGCTGATTGTAGCCTGATGTAGCCTGAGTGAGCTGATGTAGCCTGAGTGTAGCCTGAGTGAGCTGATTGTAGTGTTGCCTGAGTGTAGCCTGAGTGAGCTATTGTAGCCTGATGTAGCTGAGTGCAGCCTGAGTGTAGCCTGAGTGTAGCTGATTGTAGCCTGAGTGTACCCGGGGAGTGATTGCCCTGAGTGTAGCTGAGTGTAGCCTGAGTGTAGCCTGAGTGTAGCCTGAGTGTAGCCTGAGTGTAGCCTGAGTGTAGCCTGATTGTAGCCTGAGTGTCTAGCCCTGAGTAGTAGGCGTGAGGTAGCCTGAGTGAAGCTGATTGTAGCCTGAGTGTAGCCTGAGTGATGCTGATTTGTAGCCTGAGTGTAGCCTGAGTGTAGCTGGTGCAGTCAGAGTGGGCCTGAGTGTAGCCTGATGAGGGCTGAGAGGTAGCCTGAGTGAGCGAGTGTAGCCTGATTGTAGCCTGAGTGTAGCCTGAGTGTAGCCTGAGTGTAGCCTGAGTGTAGCTGATTGTAGCCTGAGTGTAGCGGTGCGCTGAGTGTAGCCCCGAGTGTAAGCTGAGTTGTAGCCTGAGTGTAGCCTAGAGTATGTAGCCTTGAGTGTAGCCTAGTTGTAGCCTGAGTGTAGCTGATGTAGCCTGAGTGAGCTGAGTGTAGCCTGATTAGTGAGGTCCTGAATGTAGCCTGAGTGTAGCCTGAGTGAGCTGAGTGTGCCTGATGTAGCCTTGAGTGTAGCCTGAGTGTAGCCTGAGTTTCTGTAGCTGATGTAGCCTGAGTGTAGCCTGAGTGTAGCCTGAGTGTAGCTGATTGTAGCCTGAGTGTAGCCTGAGTGTAGCCTGAGTGTAGCCTGAGTGTAGCCTGAGTGTAGCCTGAGTGTAGCCTGAGTGTAGCCTGAGTGTAGCCTTAGTGTACCCTGATTGTAGCCTGAGAGGGGTTAGCCTGAGTGTCAGCTGAGTGAAAGCCTGAGTGTAGCTGATTGTAGCCTGAGTGTAGCCTGAGTGTAGCCTGATGTAGCCTGAGTGTAGCCTGAGTGCAGCCTGAGTGTAGCTGATTGTAGCCTGAGTGTAGCCTGAGTGTAGCCTGAGTGTAGCCTGAGTGTAGCCTGAGTGTAGCCTGAGTGTAGCCTGAGTGTAGCCTGAGTGTAGCCTGAGTGTAGCCTGAGTGTAGCTGATTGTAGCCTGAGTGTAGCCTGAGTGAAGTCTGAGTGTAGCCTGAGTGTAGCCTGAGTGTAGCCTGAGGTGTGCCTGAGTGTACCCTGAGTGAAAAGCCTGATTGGTGTGTAGTTCCTGAGTGTTAGACCTGAGTGTAAGCCTGAGTTTTAGCTGAGTGAAAGCCTGAGTGTAGCCTGAGTGAAGCCTGAGTGTAGCCTGAGGTAGCTTGAGTGAAGCCTGAGTGTAGCCTGAGGATAGCCTGAGTGAAGCCTGAGTGTAGCCTTGAGTGAAAGCCTGGTGTAGCCTGAGTGAAGCCTGAGTGAGCCTGAGTGTAGCCTGAGGGGTGAGTGTAAAAGAAGCCTGAGTGAAGCCTGAGTGTAGCCTGAGTAAGCCTGAGTGTAGCCTGAGTGAACCGAGTGAAGCCTAAAGTGATAGCCTGAGTGTGCTGAGTAGCCTGAGTGTAGCCTGAGTGAGCCTGAGTGATGCTGAGTGAAAGCCCTGAGTGTAGCCTGAGTGTAGCCTGAGTGAACCCTTTTGAAAGATGAAGCTGAGTGAAGCCTGAGTGTGAGCCTGAGTGTAGCCTGAGTGAAGCTATGAAGACTGAGTGAAGCCTAAAGGTGAAGCCTGAGTGTAGCCTGAGTGTACCTGAGTGAAGCTGAGTGAAGCCTAGTTATGGTGAAGTAGTGAGCCTTGTAAGCTGAGGCCTGAGGTAGCCTGAGTGTAGCCTGAGTGTAGCCTGAGTGAAGCCTGAGTGTAGCCTGAGTGTAGCCTGAGTGTAGCCTGAGTGTAGCCTGAGTGAAGCCTGAGTGTAGCTAGCCTGAGTGTAGCCTGAGTGTAGCCTGAGTGAAGCCTGAGTGTAGCCTGAGTGTAGCCTGAGTGTAGCCTGAGTGTAGCCTGAGTGAAGCCTGAGTGTAGCCTGAGTGTAGCCTGAGTGTAGCCTGAGTGTAGCCTGAGTGTAGCCTGAGTGAAGCCTGAGTGTAGCCTGAGTGTAGCCTGAGTGAAGCCTGAGTGAAGCCTGAGTGAAGCCTGAGTGAAGCCTGAGTGTAGCCTGAGTGTAGCCTGAGTGTAGCCTGAGTGAAGCCTGAGTGAAGCCTGAGTGAAGCCTGAGTGTAGCCTGAGTGTAGCCTGAGTGAAGCCTGAGTGTAGCCTGAGTGTAGCCTGAGTGAAGCCTGAGTGTAGCCTGAGTGTAGCCTGAGTGTAGCCTGAGTGTAGCCTGAGTGAAGCCTGAGTGTAGCCTGAGTGTAGCCTGAGTGAAGCCTGAGTGAAGCCTGAGTGAAGCCTGAGTGAAGCCTGAGTGTAGCCTGAGTGTAGCCTGAGTGTGGGCCTGAGTGAAGCCTGAGTGTAGCCTGAGTGGTAGCCTGAGTGTAGCCTGAGTGTAGCCTGAGTGAAGCCTGAGTGTAGCTGAGTAAAGCCTGCGTGTAGCCTGAAGCCTGAGTGTAGCCTGAGTGAAGCCTGAGTGTAGCCTGAGTGAAGCCTGAGTGTAGCCTGAGTGTAGCCTGAGTGTAGCCTGAGTGTAGCCTGAGTGAAGCCTGAGTGTAGCCTGAGTGTAGCCTGAGTGAAGCCTGAGTGTAGACCTCAGTGAAGCCTGAGTGTAGCCTGAGTGTAGCCTGAGTGTAGCCTGAGTGTAGCCTGAGTGTAGCCTGAGTGAAGCCTGCGTGTAGCCTGAGTGAAGCCTGAGTGTAGCCTGAGTGAACCTGAGTTGTAGCCTGAGTGTACCTGAGTGAACCTGAGTGAAGCCTGAGTGTACCCTTTAGTGAAGCCTGAGTGTAGCCTGAGTGAAGCCTGAGTGTGCCTGAGTAAGCCTGTGAGTGTAGCCTGAGTGTAGCCTGAAGTGTAGCCTGGATTGTAGCCTGAGTGTAGCCTGAGTGAAGCCTGAGTGTAGCCTGAGTGTAGCCTGAGTGTAGCCTGAGTGTAGCCTGAGTGTAGCGTGAGTTGTAGCGTGAGTGTAGCCTGAGTGAACCCTGAGTGTAGCCTGAGTGTAGCCTGAGTGTAAGCCTGAGTGTAGCCTGAGTGTAGCCTGAGTGTAGCCTGAGTGTAGCCTGAGTGAAGCCTGAGTGTAGCCTGAGTGAAGCCTGAGTGTAAGCCTGAGTGTAGCTGAGTGAGAAGCCTGAGTAGTAGCCTGAGTGTAGCCTGAGTGTAGCCTGAGTGAAGCCTGAGTGTAGCCTGAGTGAAGCCTGAGTGTAGCCTGAGTGAAGCCTGAGTGTAGCCTGAGTTGTAGCCTGAGTGTAAGCCTGAGTGAAGCCTGAGTGTAGCCTGAGTGAAGCCTGAGTGTAGCCTGAGTGAAGCCTGAGTGTAGCCTGAGTGAAGCCTGAGTGTAGCCTGAGTGTAGCCTGAGTGTAGCCTGATTGTAGCCGGGAGTTTTAGCCTGAGTGAAGCCTGAGTGTAGCCTGAGTGTAGCCTGAGTGTAGCCTGAGTGTAGCCTGAGTGTAGCGTGAGTGTAGCGTGAGTGTAGCCTGAGTGAAGCCTGAGTGTAGCCTGAGTGTAGCCTGAGTGTAGCCTGAGTGTAGCCTGAGTGTAGCCTGAGTGTAGCCTGAGTGTAGCCTGAGTGAAGCCTGAGTGTAGCCTGAGTGAAGCCTGAGTGTAGCCTGAGTGTAGCCTGAGTGAAGCCTGAGTGTAGCCTGAGTGTAGCCTGAGTGTAGCCTGAGTGTAGCCTGAGTGAAGCCTGAGTGTAGCCTGAGTGTGGGCTGAGTGTAGCCTGAGTGAAGCCGGTTTGTGCCTGAGTGTGCCTGATTGAACCCTGAGTGTGCTGGGGTGAACCCTGGTGTAGCCTGGTGTAGCCTGAGTGTAGCCTGAGTGAAGCCTGAGTTTTACCCGAGTTTTTAGCTGAGTGTAGCCTGAGTGTCCCCCGAGTGTAGCTGGGGTGTAGCCATTTTAATTGGGGAATGAGCCCCCCCTTCATTGTAACGGCTATTTTCCTTTTCAATTGACAAAATCAGAGTTGAAACGGGCCCAACGGGTTTGAAACCAGGCCAACAGGGGTTAAAACCCGGGCCCAACAGAGTTGAACCGGGCTAACAGGGTTAAAACCCGGGCCCCAACAGAGTTGAAAAAAAAGGGCCAAAGAGTTAAAACCCGGGCCCAAACGGGGTTGAAACCGGGAAAAAACAGAGTTAAAACCGGGGCAAAACAGAGTTAAAACCCGGGCCAACAGAGTTAAAACCGGGCCCAAACCCAGAGTTAAAACCTTGTAACGGTTGAAACCAGGCAAAAGAGTTAAAAACCAGGTTTAACAGAGTTAAAACCCCGGGAAACAGGTTAAAACCCCAGGCAAACAGATTTGAACCAGGCCAACAGGTTGAAACCGGGCCCCAAAGGGATTGAAACCGGGCCCCAAAGATTTGGGAAACCAGGCCCAAACAGAGTGAAACCGGGCCCAACAGGGGTTTAAAAACCCGGGCCCAACAGATTTAAAAAACCCGGGGCCAACAGAGTTGAAACCGGGCCCCAAACGGGTTAAAACCAGGCCCCCCAGAGTTGAAAACCCGGGGCCAACAGAGTTAAAACCAGGCCAACAGAGTTAAAAACCGGGCCCAAAAACATGTTAAAACCCGGGCCCAACGGGAGTTGAAACCAGGCCAACAGAGTTGCCCCCAGGCCAACAGTTTTGGGAAAACCAGGAAAACCCGGTTGGAAAGGGAACATGAAAAATTGTTGGGGATTTTTATTCCGAAAGTTTCCCCTAAAAACGGGCGGGCTTTTTCCCAGTCGAGCACTCAGAATTTTGCAGAGGCAGTATAGAAGTGACGATGATGTAATCAGTCCATTGCTGAGGGACTGACCACCTCAAATCTACGTCTTCAAGGGTGATGGACTGATTACATCGTCTTCACATCTCTACTGCTTCTGAAAAACCCCTTTCTGTACTTGACTAAAGGGAAACCCACTGTGTAGGCGAAACGTCTCGGAATAAAGATACCCAACTATTGTACATGTGTCTTACCGGGCTGTGGTTCGTACATCAGTTTGCATGGGGGCAGCAATAACAGCCTGGTTGATCAGACCACGGTTGATTGACAAGACTTGTTTACCATCACGGCTACTAGGCTGTCAGTTTCCATTTTTGTTCCAACAGATGATAATCACGTAATAACCATGGGATTCTGGCACATGGTGGAAGGTTCAAATAATTAAACCTCTCACAGGAATTGAACCCTCCCTCGGTTAATACTCTAATGTTTACAAACATACCCGGGGGAAAGGCGTCGGTAGATGATCAAAAGCTCCAGTTAGGGGTCATCATGTAAGAGTCGCGTCAGGAAATACTTGTCCTGTTTCCTGACAAACCTGACCTAACTTATCCTCAGTCTTCTAAACCGCAAGAGTTGAGGGGGGAGCGACTCTTTTTTTCTGTTATATAGAATATGAGAGCAAGACTCACGAAATCTTCATGACACGATTGTAAAGAAACCATACCACAGGCGGGGTTAGAACCCGCGATCAGAGTTAAAACTCCAGCTGGCCCAGTGGCTAACGCGTCGGTCTGGAGTTTTTAGACTCTTTGATCGCGGGTTCTAACCCCGCCCGTGGTATCGTTTTTCTAATACAACAGCAAATAGACTAGGTTATATACAAAAAAAGGAAATAAATCACTTCGACCTTTTTTGGGGTTATCCTGGTAGGTAATTTACATATATATTACTATGTATGATTATTTGTGTAACTGAATTTATGCGTACCTGTTCCCAAAGAAACTTACAGGAAGACTGCCATCCCCACGAGCCCCTTTGGGGTGGGGCAGATGGTAAAACGGAGGCCTAGCTTCTCCCTACGAGCCCCTTTTGGGGGCGGGGACTGGGCTGGGCCCTGGACACTTGGTCCAAAGATGAGGGGGTACTTGTACCTCCTCCAATGGGAGATTTAGGTCTCGAGACACTCCCCAGAGAGGGAGCCAAGGCCGGGTCACCACTACTTGGAAAAGACCCGGGCCGGGAGAATACCGGCGAATAAGAAAAAAAAAAACTTAAAGGAGGGCTCCACATACAGAATCTTATTTTCTCGGTTCTCCACGTTCTCGTAAACTTTCAACTGAGCCATTGTTCACCCGGCCCGGTGACAAGCACCGGCGGGCTGAACATAATGAACAACGGCTCGATTTGAAGCCAAAGAAAACGTCGCGCACCGAAAAAAGAATATTCTCCATGTGGATTACTATTATTATAATCAAGGGGGAAGCGCTAAACCCGGAGGATTATACAGCGCCTGGGGGGGGATCTGGAAGGCATTCAGGCTTAATTCGGGGAACTGGAGCACAGATCCAATTCCCTAAATCAAGAGCCCCTCACTAACATCAAGGAGCCTTCCTTGAGGGGTCTGTATGTGGAGCCCTTCTGTACTTAGTGGCTGGGATCTACAACACAGCAACACTGGCTTCAGTGACTAGGCTGAAGGTTGGTGGGGCCCTCCTGTACTTAGTGGCTGGGATCTTCAACACAGCAACACTGGCTTCAGTGACTAGGCTGAAGGTTGGTGGGCCCTCCTGTACTTAGTGGCTGGGATCCTCAACACAGCAACACTGGCTTCAGTGACTAGGCTGAAGGTTGGTGGGGCCCTCCTGTACTTAGTGGCTGGGATCTTCAACACAACACTGGCTTCAGAGACTAGGCTGAAGGTTGGTGGGGCCCTCCTGTACTTAGTGGCTGGGATCTTCAACACAACACTGGCTTCAGTGACTAGGCTGAAGGTTGGTGGGGCCCTCCTGTACTTAGTGGCTGGGATCTTCAACACAACACTGGCTTCAGACACTAGGCTGAAGGTTGGTGGGGCCCTCCTGTACTTAGTGGCTGGGATGTTCAACACAACCCTGGCTTCAGACACTAGGCTGAAGGTTGGTGGGGCCCTCCTGTACTTAGTGGCTGGGATCCCCAAAACAGCAAACACTGGGGTTCAGTGACTAGGTGAAGGTTGGTGGGGCCCTCCTGACTTAGTGGCTGGGATCTCAACACAGCAAACACTGGCTTCAGGAATAGGCTGAAGGTTGGTTTAGGCCCCCCTGTACTTAGTGGTGGGATCCTCAACACAGCAACACTGGCTTCAGGGCACTAGGCTGAAGGTTGGTGAGGCCCTCCTGTACTTGTGGCTGGGATCTTCAACACAACACTGGCTTCAGAACTAGGCTGAAGTTGGGGAGGCCCCCCTGTACTTAGTGGCTGGGATCTTCAACACAACACTGGCTTCAGAACTAGGCTTTAAGGTTGGTGGGCCCTCTTACTTAGTGGCTGGGATCTTCAAACAACAATGGTTCAGGGAAATAGGCTGAAGTTGGTGAGGCCCTCCTGTACTTTGTGGCTGGGATCTTCAAACACAACACTGGCTTCAGCACTAGGGTGAAGTTGGTGGGGCCCCTCCCGTACTTAGGGCTGGGATCCTCAACACAGCAACACTGGCTTCAGTGACTAGGCTGAAGGTTGGTGGGGCCCTCCTGTACTTAGTGGCTGGGATCTTCAACACAACACTGGCTTCAGAACTAGGCTGAAGATTGGTGGGCCCCTGTAATTATGGGCTGGGTTTTTCAACACAACACTGGCTCAGCCTGGCTGAAGTTGGGGGGTGTCTTGGGTGGACCAAACCAGCCCGAAGCAAGTTTTCCTGATTTTTGGTATCTCACACCCCTGTTGGGTAAAACTAAAACCCCCCGGCAGGCTGTAGTTTAAACCAACCTCAGGACAGGTGAG
>NW_026468286.1:0-13107 GCF_026875155.1 Cherax quadricarinatus | reverse complement strand
AAACCCTACTGCCACTTTTCTGTTATCCCCAGAAAGCTTTTCCTCTTAATTTTTAAATCTCTTTTGCCCCCCTTCCCCAAACTGCTCCCCGCCAACCCCTAGGTCCTTCCTCTTTTTCACCATTATAAACAAAAATACCAACCACTCCAACATATACCCCCCCCCTTTTTTTAACATTTTGTCATGATCCCATCAGTTAAAGCTGCTTTACCCCCTTTCATTCTACGTAATGCCTCACGCACCCCCCCCAAAATTCACATCCTATTCTTCTTCACTCCTAAAAGACGGTATACCTCCCTGGCCAGTGCATGAAGTTACCGCTTCCCTTTCTTCATCGACATTTAAAAGTTCCTCAAAATATTCTCGCCATCTACCCAAAACCCTCCATCTCCCCATCTACTAACTCCTCTACTCTGTTTTTAACGGGACAAATCCATTCGTTCCCTAGGCTTTCTTAACTTGTTTAACTCCAATTTTTTTTTTATTTTCATTAAAATTTCTTGACAGTTCCTCCCCACTCTACCATTGCTCTCCTTTTGCACTCTCTCACCACTCTCTTCACCTTTTTTTTAAACTCTCCATATACTCTACTCTTCTTAAAAAACACTTCTGCTTTTTTAAAAACCTCTCAAAGCTACCTTTTTCTCTTTTAAATCGCACCCTTTATTTCATCATTCCACCAATCACCCTCTTTCCTCCTGCCCCCACCCTCCTATAACCACAAACTTCTGCCCCACAGTCTAATACTGCATTTTTTAAAACTATTCCAACCCTCTTCAACCCCCCCCCTACTCATACTTGCACCAGTCCACCTTTCTGCCAATAGTTGCTTATATCTCACCCGAACTTCCTCCTCCCTTAGTTTATACACTTTCACCTCCCTCTTGCTTGCTGTTGCCAATTTTTCTCTTTTCCCATCTACCTCCACTCTAAACTATAGCTACAACTAAATAATGATCCGATATATCAGTTGCCCCTCTATAAACATGTACATCCTGGAGCATACCCATCAACCTTTTATCCACCAATACATAATCTAACAAACTACTTTCATTACGTGCTATAATCTACCTTGTATTTTTTATTTATCCTCTTCTTCATAAAATATGTATTACTATTAACAAACCTCTATCTACACATAGCTCAATTAAAGGCTCCCCATTTTCTTTTTGCCCCTGGCACCCCAAATTTACCTACTACTCCCTCTTCAACATTTTTGCCCACTTTAGCATTGAAATCCCCAACCACCATTACTCTCACACTTGGGTTCAAAACTCCCCACGCATTCGCTCAACATTTCCCAAAATCTCTCTCTCTCCTCTACACTTCTTCTTCTCCAGTTTGCATATACGCTTACTATAAACCCACTTTTCACATCCAACCTTTATTTTACTCCGCATAATCCTTGAATTAATACATTTGTAGTCCCTCTTTTCCTGCCATAACTTATCCTTCAACATTATTGCTACTCCTTCTTTAGCACTAACTCTATTTGAAACCCCTGACCAAATCCTATTTATTCCTTTTCACTGAAACTCACCCACCCCCTTCAGCTTTGTTTCACTTAAAGACAGGACATCCAGCTTCTTCTCACTCATAACATCCACAATCATCTCTTTCTTATCATATGCACAACATCCACGCACATTCAGATTTCCCCCACTTTGAGAATTTTCTTCTTATTCTTTTTAGTAATTTATTACAGGAAAAGGGGTTACTATCCCATTGTTCCCGGCATTTTAGTTGACTTTTACAACACGCATGGCTTACGGAGGAAAGATTCTTATTCCACTTCCTCATGGAAATAAAAGGAAAAAGTAATATGACCAAGAACTATTAAGATAAAATAAAAGAAAACTCAATGAGTGTGTATAAATAAACATGTACATGTATGTGTAGTGTGACCTAAGTGTAAGTAGAAGTAGCAAGACGTACCTGTAATCTTGCATATTTATGAGACAAAAGACACCACAATCCTACCATCTGTAAAACAATTACAGGCTTTCGTTTCACACTCAATTGGCAGGACGGTAGTACCTCCCTTGGTGGAGCTGTCCATCAACCTACTACCTAGTATAATATATATATAATATATATATATATATATATATAATATATATATATATATATATATATATTATTATATTTTATATAAAATTATGCATGCAAAACAACCTCTGTGAAAGAACAGAAAAGTTCCAAGCGCTTTCGTGACTACTCACATTATCAAGGAACAATGAAAGTAAAGCATCAAAGAAGGTATATAAAAGGGGTAGCCCACACCTCACTATCAGATCCCACAACAACGAAGCGCCTGACGCGAGACAGCAGGCTCGCCGGCCGAACTAACAGGTCCTTCATACAACCCACCAAAAAAACTATTCTCCCCAAGAACAAATAATAATTTTTTAAATTTCTTATTTTTTTGGGTAGAATAGTTTGTTGGTGGGTTGTAGGGAAGGACCTGTCTAGTTCGGCCGGCGGGCCTGCTGTCTCGCGTCAGGTGTTTTTGTTGTGGGATCTGATAGTGAGGTGTGGGCTAACCCCCTTTTTATACCTTCCTTTGATGCTTTACTTTCATTGTTTTCCTTTATTTAAAATGAGTAGTACGAAAGTGCTTGGAACTTCTCTATTCTTTCACAGTGGTTGTTTTTCATATTCTGAAATCACCTGTTACTGTGATCTTATTGCATATATATATATTATATATATATATATATATATATATATATATAATATATATATATATATATATAATATTTTTATATATATTTATATATATATAAAGTCGTGCCGAATATGTAAAACTGGTCAGTTAGCAAGAACTCATTAAAATTAAGTCCTTTCTGAAATTTTTTTCTTATACGTTTAAAGAAAATTTTTTTTCATTAATGTTAATGTAAACATTTTAATTTTGCACCAAAGAAATTAGAAAACTTACCTAACCTTATTATAACAAGAGCAATTAATTTTAGCCTAACCCAACTAATATATTTCAGATTTGCTTACGATAATTTAATATTAAACAAACACAGTGAAAATATTTTTTTTCGTCAGGTTCAGAATGATTTTTGGCGAAATTATTGCATACACAAATTTTCGGGTGTCCTATATAGCAAGATGAGCGTGTTTTTTAAGCCAAGAAACGCAAGTTCCGCCTATTTAGCACGGACATAATATATATATATATAGTATATATATAAATATATATTATATATATATATATATATATATATATATATAATATATGCAATAAAATCACAATGAACAGGTGATTTCAAAATATGCAAAACAACCACTCTGAAAGAATAGAGAAATTCCAAGCGCTTTCGTGACTACTCACATTATCAAGGAACTATAGTTCCTTGATAGCAATGGTCATCTTGCCATATTGGACAAGTGAAAATTTGTGTATGCAATAATTTCGCCAAAATCATTCTGAACCTAACGAAAAAAATATGTTTGATTGTGTTTGTTTAGTACTAAATTATTGTAAACGTATTAAAAATATATTTAGTTGGGTTAGGCTAAAATAAATTACTATTGTTACAATAAGGTTAGGTAAGTTTTCTAAGATTCTTTTGGTGCAAAAATTAAAATTTTTTACATTAACATTAATGAAAAAAAATATATCTTTAAACGTATAAGAGAAAATTTCATAAAGGAACTTAATTTTAAATGAGTTTTTGCTAATTGACCAGTTTTACATATTCGGGACGACATTATATATATATATATATATATATATATATATTAATATATATATATATATATATATAAAATATATATATATATATATATCATTTAAAATTAAGTCCTTTCTAAAAAATTTTTCTTATAAAGTTTAAAGACATATTTTTTCATTAATGTTAATGTAAAAAATTATAATTTTTTCTCCAAAAGAATCTTAGAAAACTTACCTAACCTTATTATAAGAAAGTAATTTATTAGCCTAAACCCCAACCTAAATATATTTTTATTGTTACAATAATTAAAACTAAGCAAACACAGTGAAAATATATTTTTTTCGTTAGGTTCAGAAAGATTTTGGCGAAATTATTGCATACACAAATTTTCGCTTGTCCTATATGGCAAGATGAGCGTTGCTATTTAAGGGCCCAAAATCGCAAGTTCGCCCATTCGGCACGACATTTTAATATATATATATATAATATAATATATATAAATATATATATATATATATATAATATATATATTATATATAATATATAAATAATATATATAAATATTATTTATATATATATATATAAATATATATATGTGTTTTCTTATATAAAATCCTTCCTTGTTATTCTCCATATATTACTATATGTGTTGGTATAAAAATCTCCAATAGTAAAATATTTTGCAAAAATTTAAACCAGAATTCCAGCCATTTCTTTTATCTGGCAGTATTAGTACACCCGGTGCACGCATTTTGGTCACTTGTATTGTGTTTCCACTACACAGGACAAGTTTTCTCTCTCTCTCTCTCTCTCTCTCTCTCTCTCTCTCTCTCACACACACACATACACACCACACACACACACACACACACACACACACACACACACACACACACACACACACACAAAACACACACACACATTGTACCCACATTTCTGCTCTCATTTGTATCCAATGGAAATTAGATTTCTATGTCCTGCTCTTTGTTGTGTCCGCTCCTCTCTCCTTTTCTGTTGTCCTGCTCTTTCTCTGTTGTGTTTCCCGCTCTCTCTCTGTTGTCAATGCTGTGTGTTGCGTCCTGCTCTCTGTTGTTTTCCTGCTCTGTTGTGTTCTTTTCTGTTGCGTCCTGCCCTGTTGTATCCTGCTCTCTGTTGCGTCCTGCTCTCTGTTGTGTCCTGCTCTCTGTTGTGTCCTGCTCTCTGTTGTGTCCCGCTCTCTGTTGTGTCCTGCTCTCTGTTGTGTCCTCTCTGTTGTGTCCTCTCTGTTGCGTCCTGCTCTCTGCTGTGTCCACTCAGTTGTGTCCTGCTCCCTGCTGTGTCCTCTCTGTTGTGCCGCTCTCTTTGTGTCCTCTCTGTTGTGTTCTGCTCCTGTTTTGTCCTTGTTTTTATCTGAGTTATGTACTTTTTTCTGGGTAGTTGTGTCCTTGTTTCGGTAGTTGTGTCCTTGTTTCTGTTCAGCTGTGTCTTTTTTTTCTGTTGTGTCGTTGCTGCTTGTGAGTTATGTACTTGCCTCTGGTGAGTTGTATCCTTGTTTCTAGTTAGTTATGTCTTTTTTTTTTTGAGTTGTGTCCTTGTTTACGTTGAGTTTCGTAATTGATGCTGTTAAATTTAAATGCCTTTGTTTCTGTTAATTTGGGTCCTTGTCCTGCTATGTTGTGGTCTTGTTTCTGTTGAGTTGTGTCCTTGTTTCTATTGAGTGTGTCCTTGTTTCTATTGAGTTGGTCCTTGCTTTGGTGATTTTGTTTCCGGTACTCTGTTTCTTTGCTTTTTCTTTGACCTCTGTTACCTGTTGTTTACTGTTACGTCCGGGGTTCTGTCGTCCCCTGGTTACTGTTGCGTTTTGAATTCTGTTGTCTCCTGGTTCTGTTATGTTCTGACCTTCCTGTAACCTAACCTGTTTTAGTGTCCTGATTTTTGCTGTGTTCTACAGTGTTCTGTTTTCTGACATCTGTTGTTTCCAGAGCTCTACTGTTTCCAGATATCTGTTACGTCTTGGCGCCTGTTACGTCCTGCCCACATTTCTGCCCTCCGTGTCGAGAAAGGATGAATTTTAATGATATCATTATTAAATAAACACATTTAAATATCACGCGAATGGAGACAGGAATAAATAAATGACTGTTAAACATGAATAATCCTACTACACAAAATGTCGAAAAAATAGAGATTGCAATTATGAATTAATAAAAAATTTTTAAAATTTAATAATAAAATGTATATTATAATGGATTAATACATATTAAACATGTTTACCATTAAAGTTGTCAGGATTAATGCCAAAATTTAGAGGGTAACCGTCATTAATATATAAAAAATGGGCAAAATCTTTGAAATTAGTACGAGGACAGTGATATATCATTACTAAGAAACTATAAAAAATATATAATGACGAGGTTACACTACACAGATTTATAATCTTCCTTTCTCCCACAGTATTTACTTAAGAGAAAACAAATGTAAATAACTCATGTCATAAATATGAAATATATATAACCCACGTCGTGAATGACATGAAATATGTACTCACTTCGTGAAGCACTAACTCACGTCACGAATGCCATGAAAAAATTATAACTCACGTCATGAATGACATGAAATATGTATCTCACTTCGTAAAGCTATAACTCACGTCACGAATGCCATGAAATATATAACTCACGTCATGAATGATATGAAATATGTATCTCACTTCGTGAAGCATATAACTCACGTCACGAATGCCATGAAATATATAACTCACGTCATGAATGACATGAAATATGTATCTCACTTCGTGAAGCATATAACTCACGTCACGAATACCATGAATATATAACTCACGTCATGAATACCATGAAATTATAACTCACGTCATGAATAACATTAAATATAAAATCATTCATATATAGCATGACAATATATAACGATGCAGTGAGCATTTAGAACGCCGGTAAGGTACACAAATATTATAATATATAACTATACTGCCAAAACATTATTTTTCCAACCCTGCATTCTTCCAGAGTGACATCACCTTGCACGTGCCCCTTGCCACCGCTCAATCTGCTACCACCCTAAGTGTAGGTTTTTCAGATTCCAGGAAGGATATAGGAAAAGCACTGGTTTGGTAACAGAGTTGTGGATGAGTGAATAAATCCCAAGTACCGTCATAGAAGCTAAGATGTTGTGTAGTTTTAAAAACAGGTTGGATAAAGACATGAGTGGGTGTGGGTGGGTGTGAGTTGGACCTGACTACTTGTGCTACAGGTCGGATGCACTGCTCCCCCCTTTAAAAGTGACGGGGTCTGACCTCACTAGGTCAAGGCATTGGCTTAAGCCGGTGAGAGAATTGGACCTGCCTCGCATAGGCCATAGGCCTGTTGTAGTGTTCTTATGCCTTAAAATGATCTAGGAATCCAGATCTTGACACCAGATCATCATGCACAGGAATTCTGGACCTAGCTCAGAGCACCAGCACCCCACTAGGCTACCTCTCTGGTGGCTGGGCTTTCCCACAGACTCAATCTTTGCTTGACATTCCCCCTCTGTAACCTAGCTTCACAAATTTACATAAACCCCAAAAATCTCCTCCCCCACACTGAAAAAAAAGAAATGTAAATGTAAAGTATGGATAATTTTGAGCTTTAAAGTACATGAAAATTATTTATTATCTAAGTTATAATGAACTAAATTTTATGAAAATTGCAGAAATATTCAGAGGCAAAATATTACCTACCTTTACATTTGTTATTCCCTTGAACGCTCTACACACATCAGAGACGTCTGTATGAAATTTACTTTCCTAAAAAAATATTAATCATAAATATTAATGGAGACAATATTTCTTTCTCCCGGACAACCTGTACAACCCATATATTAACCCTGAATTTCATAATTGCGTTAATTTATAATAATCATATCATGATGAGACGTTTTCTGGTGCTGAGAGTTTAGATTAGCATAAAATAATATTCATATAAAATTTTTGTATCGTTAATAAAAGCAGGTTTGCCTGATGAAAACAACAGAAAAATGGATGGTCTCCTAATTTACTAGACTAGCTTACACTCGTCTGTGTGTGTTTCTGGTCTCTTTGTCTTGGACGAATGTTGTGGTCTACCCCACTGTTGTATCCTGGCTTCTGCTGTTTCCAGAGCTTCGTTAGGTCTTGACGTCTGTTATGTATTGGGCCTATTTTTTCATGACTTCTATTATGCCATTACGTATTTATCCCCCGGGTCTCTATTTTTTCATGATCTCTGCGTGTCGTTGCATATTTGTATCCTGACCTCTGCTGTTCTTTTGGGAGTCTGTTGTGTCCTAACCTCTGATGTTTCACGACCTCTATTGTACTTGGTGCATGTTGTGTTTCTGGCCTCTAGTGTTTCTTGACCTTTATAGTATCTTAGCGTCTGTCGTATCCTGAAAAAAACATTTGACCAGATTAAAGTTGGCAAAAAGGGGAAAAAAAATAGAAAAAGCTTATTTTATTTGAAAAGTTTAATGGAAATCAACTGAGTTCACTTGTAAAATATTTTCTCGAGATTTCCGGCTGTGGCAAAAAATGGGGATATTCTTTCTAAGATGGCTGCTTTCTGGGTACGTTAGCAACTATATTATTCTCTCTCCGTTACTAGATAGTAATGTTTTGAGCATCAGGAATATAATAAAATTGTTAGATATACACAAACAATGTACCCTAATCAACTCGGATATTTTATAACTGCAGTTTTAAAACTGTCAAAAAAAAAAAAAACTAAATTCTCCATAAATTAGTGTTATTCGTAACAGGATGAGTAAGTATAAAATATAAAGTAACATTAATATATAATAATATTATTCAGAAGCTAGAATAGCATGTTATTCATTTTCAGGTCTGAGAAAATAATGCCTTAACATTTTGAGAGATGTGAAAAAATTTTGATTTTGGTACACTGCGTCAACACGGCCTAGAGAACGTTCTACTGCGTCATCACAGCCTGGAGAACGTTCTAATGCGTCAACACAGCCTGGAGAATGTTCTACTGCGTCAACACAGCCTGGAGAACGTTCTCCTGCGTCAACACAGCCTGGAGAATGTTCTACTGCGTCAACACAGCCTGGAGAACTTTCTACGTATAAGTAAACAATTTGGGTGATGGAACTGATGAAAGGACTATGGGACAAATCTATACCTATCTCGATGGCCTCCTGCTACGTAGATAATATGTATTGCCCGGTACGATAGCCAAACAAAACAGGGAACAAGGAGACAGATGATTGTGATGGACCATAAGTCTCCGTCGGTCCTAGCTCCTGGACCCATTATGACTGTTATAAGGTGTATTAAGATGTATGAAACAAGGTGTATGAAATTGAAATATAAGAAGGTTCTGTATGACTCTCAAGAGAGATTCCTTGAGGCCAACGAGGGGGCTCTTGATCTAAGGAAATGGACTTGCGCTCCTCTTCCTATGATTGAATCTAAATGATCCCATTCCCATAGGGTTATATAAGCCATGCGGGTTGAGAAGCTCCCCACGAATGTAATAAAAAGTATTGACAATAATATTAATATTGAAACAAAATCAATGATAGACCCAGCTGTGAGGACACTGAGTATACCTGGAGCTTTCCCGGAGGGTGCTTCCGGGGTCGGTGCCCCCGAGGGCCCCGGGCCATGACCAGTGAGTGAAGCTGTTAGAATCTTCCTTTGAACATGTTAGTGATCCCACGACAGATCGAATTTCTGAAGTAGTGAATGATTTTTTTTTTTTAAGTTTCTTTGCCTGAGTTTGTAACTTCGGCGCATCGGGACTCGTAAGGAGAGGAAGATTATACAGCAAAATACTTGAAAGCAAAGTTGGATCTCCTCTTCGGCAAAGACATGATCACGACGGCAAATATTTTTAGATAATGCCAACAGAATACTGAGAGACAGCTACATTGCTACTGGCTGGAATAAGGAGGAAATAGATATCGCAGTAAGAATTATTTAGGTTGTAAATTGTGTGATGGTACCGACACACTGTGGACAAGAACATGTGTGTTAAGTTCAGGACAATTTTTAAAAGAAATGTTTCGACATGCCTGGCATCTGTGTCCATTTATCTAACATCAGTGAAGTCACTCGTGGCAGAACGTTTACTTCAATAAATGTTCTGGACTGTACAAAAGTGCCCTTTTCTACAGCAATTATTCAGGGTGACATAAAATCGAATATAACACTCCAAAGTATTCAAAATTTTCTTATCAAACCGACACTGATGCGTCCCGGCGTCTCACGACTGTTGAATGTTTTCCATGAGCACCAAATCAGTAATACCCAAAATTGCTAAACGACGTCGCTTTGCTATAAGTCTAGCATTGTATCAGGAATGCGACCCAAGTCATTTGTGGCATCAGTTTTTTTGCCCTGTATCTGAGTATGTTTAATAGTTGATTTGAATTTCGTGAACTAATTGATGTTCTCAATAGTCTGTCATTGTCTGATGTCTACAGGGAACAAAAGGAGACTGTATGATTCCTTGCCTCTTCCCAGAAACAGGTATATAATCTGTTTGGGGATATCGTGCGTTAGGCGATGCTGTTATCAATATCTGTACCTTAACAGGTTGATGTACGTGACACACTACTGGTGTTATTACTTGAAATCTCCAGGTCCACCTGTATGAGATCTGTTGATGTTGATCAGTTCACCTAGAAAACCAGTTTAGGAAATGCAAAAAGAAGCAGGTGTCCGGTTGATGAGTGTCCCTCATTGGTCCTCTTGAACCATCAAATCCCTTTCTATTCATTTTTGAAGTTGGCAAAAATGTGGGGTTATCCAATGTCATTTTTCTTGTCCCTTGTGTCCACTCATGCTCATGTGGTAGGGTTTTTGCAGATAAAGGTGAGGAATAACCGTGGGGCCCATGAGAAGGGTTTGATTATCATACTATGCTTCATCAATCCCAACTGTTCTGAACCAGATGCTGTCTGCTCAGATCTTTCGCTTGCACAAAGCTACAGAGGCAAAATATGGGCATAGGCACATGACATATTTCAAGTTCCTTCTAAAATCAAATGTTTTTTTTTTGTAGACTACGAGAATTTTACCTCATTATCTCCACAATAGGTTCAGTTGTTTTATTATGGATGACAGTGGTAATGAGCACATTTGGACAAAAAAATTAATACCCTAAATTAATCTGTCCAATATTTGATGGCTGGATATGCTTAGTAACATATTCTTCGTGCACACCCCCACTGCAGTGGCTCTCGCTACAATCATGTCAGAGATCCTTTCCAGTATGAGTGTGTTTCTGGTATTGATTGAAGGAAACAGTGGTCAGTCAGCTAGCACAGACCATGGATGATCTGGGTGAGGAGTCATGCCAGCGCCGAACAGGGAACGTGTGGCTCACGAATGGACGTGAAATATCTGTGTTGATGTTCTTCATTCGTGAGGGCTTTGTGGTTACTAGGGGATTCAGCTTTATGATGCAAACCGAGATGATTCTTATTTTTCCTACAGCTAGGCATGTTGCACATGAATGCTCTACCAGAAGGTATCCGATTTCCATGATGTTGCTAAGCATTACGAGTGAAAATCAACTGAAGAAATTCACCGAAGATTGCTATTTCACAATTAAGACAAAAATGACACGTTCTGAAGCACTAATTTCAAGCTGGTTCTCATGTGAATGCTCCAGCTTCTGGAAGTTTATCGTAGAACCGAGGTGTTGTTCCATGCGCCAAGGATAAACTAGGATAGGTATTGCCTGCTGCAGTTCATGATGCTGAGACTTATAATACATTCCTGAAATGGCTGAGTTCCCATCCCCTTTCTCCTACTCAGAAATTAAAGGCTTGGTGTTCATCGCAACTGGCATTTTTTTTTCCTTTCCAGTCAGAAAATGCTGACAATATATGCAGACTAAAACACAGTTCAAAACATTTATTGAGGAAATGTTTCGCTACACGTAGCTTCTACAGTCCTTCTTCAGCTACGTCTGGCGAAAAGTTTCTTTAAAAATGTCCTCATTTACAAATTGTCAGCATCAACATACCTCTCCACTCAATGCTGACCATGCTTATAATAGCGGTAAAATGTACAAATTCCCTTACGTGTAGGAACTATGCTGACACGTCACTAAGGAGTAGTGCACGTCACGAATATTTGGGCTGATGAGCTGATTTTCCTTGATAGGTGATATTTAGAACACATGTGATTTATGTGAATAAGAGCACATACTTTGGCTTCGCTGATAGTCTAATTAACTTCACAGTGTTTCAATACATGGGAACAAACTCTGAAAAAATGAGTAAATTCTACATTCGAAATTTAATAACTGTGAAAGGTATTTTCAGCATCTTTAAATAAATATTATTAGGGTCACACTGGATTTAAGTTGATAATGGTACAACTTATTCTAATTTTGAAAGATTATTTTGGTTTTGTCATGGGTATAGACATGAAAAATACCTTACATATTCCATGTAAAAAGGGAGATAGGATCAAATATTTAATAGAGCATCCGGACGGCAGTCACTTTGTAAAATCACGAGAAAAGTTAAAACTGTCACAGCCGGATCTTATGAGGACTTTTCACCTCTGAACTCAATGAACATTCTGGTAACGCAAAAAAAAAAACAGCTTTCCATACTTTTTTTTCTGATGACGCCAAATGCTCCTGTACTATCTGTTTTCTGTTTCTTGATTTCTGTTGTGTTTTGGCATCCGCTGTGTCCTGGCCTACTTGTAGTCACTGACTACTTGTAGTCTGACGTACTTGTAGTCACCTGGCGGTTTTGTATTATTTACATCTGTCTTTGTTTGCCTTGTACTCAGTTGTCTATATTTCCCTCGTACTCACCAGTCTTATGTTTGCCTTGTACTCACCAGTCTGTTTTTTTTTCTTGTGCTCGCCTGTCTGTGTTTCCATTGTACTCACCTGTCTGTTGTAAATCACGTTAACCTACATCTGTTTTCTGGACTCTTGAACCCTATCATGCTATAAATCCTATTTGTGTTCGAGAGCGTGAAACGTGTACTCACCTGTGTGTGTGTGGGTGTGGGTGTGTACTCACCTAATTGTACTCACCTAATTGTGGTTGCAGGGGTCGAGACTCAGCTCCTGGCCCCGCCTCTTCACTGATCGCTACTGGATCCTCTCTCTCTCTGCTTCCTGAGCTTTGTCATACCTCTTCTTAAAACTATGTATGGTTCCTGCCTCCACTACTTCACTTGCTAGGCTATTCCACTTGCTGACAACTCTATGACTGAAGAAATACTTCCTAACGTCCCTGTGACTCGTCTGAGTCTTCAGCTTCCAGTTGTGACCCTTTTCCCTGGTCCCCCCTTGGAAATCCTTCTCTGTCCACCCTTTTCTATTCCCCGCGTTCTTGATGTCGTTAAATGCTCCCTCCCCTTTTGTCCCCATGTCGCAGTCCGATTTCCCTTAAACCTTTCCCCGTACCC
>NW_026468285.1:0-12965 GCF_026875155.1 Cherax quadricarinatus | reverse complement strand
TGGTAACTAGTGAAGTCTCCCAGCTCAGGCGAACTAGTGAAGTCCCCCAGTCGGGCTACACTAGTGAAGTCTCCCGTCGGCTGACATATGAAGTCTCCCACTGGGCTGACACTAGTGAAGCTCCCAGTCAGGCTGACACAGTGAAGTCTCCCAGCTCAGGCTGACACTAGGGAAGTTCCCAGCTCGGGCTGACATAGTGAAGTCTCCCAGCTCGGCTGACACTAGGAAGGGCTCCACCAGTTTCACGTGTCTCCCTCCAGGCAATAGTAGCCCCCAGCTCAGTGACCAAGTGAGTCTCCCAGCTCAGCGGAAAACATTAAGTTCCCCCCTGCGAATGTGAATTTCCCGCTCAGCTGACACTATGAAGTTCCCCAGCTCAGGCTTCACTAGTAAAAGTCTCCCGCTAAGGGGCTGACACTAGTGAAGTCTCCCAGTCGGTGACGAGGGGGTTCCCACGGTGACTGGGTTTTCTCCAGCCGGCAACGTGAAGTAGAGGTGAATGTAAAAAGTTAGTCAGGCTGGACATAGTGAAGTTCCCAGCTCAGGTGGGACACTAGTGAGTCTCCCAGCTCAGGTGACCTAGTGAAGTCTCCCAGTCAGGCTGACACTGCTGATGTCTCCCAGTCAGGCTGAACACTAGTGAAGTCTCCCAGCTCAAGGACTGACACTAGTGAAGTCTCCCAGTCAGGCTGACACTAGTGAAGTCTCCCAGCTCAGGCTGACACTAGTGAAGTCTCCCAGCTCAGGCTGACGCTAGTGAAGTCTCCCAGCTCAGGCTGACACTAGTGAAGTCTCCCAGCTCAGGCTGACACTAGTGAAGTCTCCCAGCTCAGGCTGACACTAGTGAAGTCTCCCAGCTCAGGCTGACACATTTCAACACTGTTATATCCCATCCTGGGAATGGATATAACAGTGATGTTCCCACTGTGTAACTATCATATAGAATAGTGTAGCAACACATTGCTAGTGTTCCCACTGTGTAACTATCATATAGAATAGTGTAGCAACACACTGCTGGTGTTCCCACTGTGTAACTATCATATAGAATAGTTGTAGCAACACATGCTGTGTTCCCACTGTGTAACTATCATATAGAATAGTGTAGCAACACACTGCTAGTGTTCCCACTGTGTAACTATCATATAGAATAGTGTAGGCAACACACTGCTAGTGTTCCACTGTGTAACTATCATATAGAATGTGTTAGCAACACATTGCTAGTGTTCCCACTGTGTAACTATACATATAGAATAGTGTAGCAACACATGCTGTGTTCCCACTGTGTAACTATCATATAGAATAGTGTAGCAACACATTGCTAGTGTTCCCACTGTGTAACTATCATATAGAATAGTGTAGCAACACATTGCTAGTGTTCCCACTGTGTAACTATCATATAGAATAGTGTTAGCAAACATTGCTAGTGTTCCCACTGTGTAACTATCTTATAGAATAGTGTAGCAACACATTGCTAGTGTTTCCCACTGTGTAACTATCATATAGAATAGTGTAGCATACACACTGCTAGTGTTCCACTGTGTAACTATCATATAGAATAGTGTAGCAACACACTGCTGGTGTTCCCACTGTGTAACTATCATATAGAATAGTGTAGCAACACACTGTAGTGTTCCCAACTGTGTAACTATCATATAGAATAGTGTAGCAACACACTGCTGGTGTTCCCACTGTGTAACTATCATATAGAATAGTGTAGCAACACACTGTTGGTGTTCCCACTGTGTAACTATCATATAGAATAGTGTAGCAACACACTGCTGGTGTTCCCACTGTGTAACTATCATATAGAATAGTGTAGCAACACACTGTTGGTGTTCCCACTGTGTAACTATCATATAGAATAGTGTGTGCAACACACTGCTGGTGTTCCCACTGTGTAACTATCATATAGAATAGTGTAGCAACACACTGTTGGTGTTCCCACTGTGTAACTATCATATAGAATAGTGTAGCAACACAATGCTGGTGTTCCCACTGTGTAACTATCATATAGAATAGTGTAGCAACACACTGCTAGTGTTCCCACTGTGTAACTATCATATAGAATAGTGTAGCAACACACTGCTAGTGTTCCCACTATGTAACTCATATAGAATAGTGTAGCAACACACTGCTGGTGTTCCCACTGTGTAACTATCATGTAGAATAGTGTAGCAACACACTGTTGGTGTTCCCACTGTGTAACTATCATATAGAATAGTGTAGCAACCACACTGCTAGTGTTCCCCACTGTGTAACTATCATATAGAATAGTGTAGCAACACACTGCTGGTGTTCCCACTGTGTAACTATCATATAGAATAGTGTAGCAACACACTGCTGGTGTTCCCACTGTGTAACTATCATTAGAATAGTGTAGCAACACACTGCTGTGTTCCCACTGTGTAACTATCATTATAGAATAGTGTAGCAACACACTGTTGGTGTTCCCACTGTGTAACTATCATATAGAATAGTGTAGCAACACACTGCTGGTGTTCCCACTGTGTAACTATCATATAGAATAGTGTAGCAACACACTGCTAGTGTTCCCACTGTGTAACTTCATATTAGAATAGTGTAGCAACACTGCTAGTGTTCCCACTGTGTAACTATCATATAGAATAGTGTAGCAACACACTGCTAGTGTTCCCACTGTGTAACTATCATATAGAATAGTGTAGCAACACACTGCTGGTGTTCCCACTGTGTAACTATCATATAGAATAGTGTAGCAACACACTGCTGGTGTTCCCACTGTGTAAGTATCATATAGAATAGTGTAGCAACACACTGCTGGTGTTCCCACTGTGTAACTATCATATAGAATAGTGTAGCAACACACTGTTGGTGTTCCCACTGTGTAACTATCATATAGAATAGTGTAGCAACACACTGTTGGTGTTCCCACTGTGTAACTATCATATAGAATAGTGTAGCAACACATTGCTAGTGTTCCCACTGTGTAACTATCATATAGAATAGTGTAGCAACACACTGCTGGTGTTCCCACTGTGTAACTATCATATAGAATAGTGTAGCAACACACTTCTAGTGTTCCCACTGTGTAACTATTCATATAGAATGTGTAGCAACACACTGCTAGTGTTCCCACTGTGTAACTATCATATAGAATAGTGTAGCAACACACTGCTGGTGTTCCCACTGTGTAAGTATCATATAGAATAGTGTAGCAACACACTGTTGGTGTTCCCACTGTGTAACTATCATATAGAATAGTGTAGCACACACTGCTGGTGTTCCCACTGTGTAAACTGTCATATAGAATAGTGTAGCAAACACCTGCTAGTGTTCCCACTGTGTAACTATCATATAGAATAGTGTAGCAACACACTGCTGGTGTTCCCACTGTGTAACTATCATATAGAATAGTGTAGCAACACACTGCTGGTGTTCCCACTGTGTAACTATCATATAGAATAGTGTAGCAACACACTGCTAGTGTTCCCACTGTGTAAATATCATATAGAATAGTGTAGGAACACACTGCTAGTGTCCCACTGTGTAACTATCATTATAGAATAGTGTAGCAACACACTGCTAGTGTTCCCACTGTGTAACTATCATATAGAATAGTGTAGAAACACACTGCTGGTGTTCCCACTGTGTAAACTATCATATAGAATAGTGTAGCAACACATGCTAGTGTTCCCACTGTGTAACTATCTATAGAATAGTGTAGCAACACACTGCTAGTGTTCCCACTGTGTAACTATCATATAGAATAGTGTAGCAACACACTGCTAGTGTTCCCACTGTGTAACTATCATATAGAATAGTGTAGCAACACACTGCTGGTGTTCCCACTGTGTAACTATCATATAGAATAGTGTAGCAACACACTGCTAGTGTTCCCACTGTGTAACTATCATATAGAATAGTGTAGCAACACACTGCTAGTGTTCCCACTGTGTAACTATCATATAGAATAGTGTAGCAACACACTGCTAGTGTTCCCACTGTGTAACTATCATATAGAATAGTGTAGCAACACACTGCTGGTGTTCCCACTGTAACTATAACGGGGAGAGCGCTAAACCAGTAGTGGTCTTCTGCCTGCCATGCTCCCTTGCTTGCCACTCTACTCTGCCTGCCATGCTGCCCTGTGTGCCACCCCTCACCTGCCTGCCACTCTCCCCAGCCTGCCACGCTCCCCTACCTGCCACGCTCCCCTGTCTGCCACGCTTCCCTGCTTGCCATGTTCCTCCTGTCTTCCTTCTACGTTCCCCTGCCTGCCATGCTCCCTTGTCTGCCATGCTCCTCTGCGTTCCACTCTCCCCAGCCTGCCACGTTCCATGGCCTGCCATGCTCCCCTACCTGCCTGCCATGCTCCCCTGCCTTCCACGCTTCCATGCCTGCCACGCTTCCCTGTCTTCCACGCTCCCCTGCCTTATGCTACTTTGCCTGCCACGCTCCCCGGCCTGCCAAATTCCCCTGCCTGCCTGCCATGCTCCCCTGTCTGCCTGCCATGCTCCCCTGTCTCCCTGCCATGCTCCCCTGTCTCCCTGCCATGCTCCCCTGTCTGCCTGCCATGCTCTCCTGTCTGCTTGCCATGCTCCCCTGTCTGCCTACCATGTTCTTCTGTCTGCCTTCCATGCTTCCCTGTCTGCCTGCAATGCTCCCCTGTCTGCCTGCCATGCTTCCCTGTCTGCCTGCCATGCTCCCCGTCTGCCTCCCATGCTCCCCTGTCTGCCTTGCCATGCTCCCCTGTCTGCCTACCATGCTCCCTGTCTGCCTACCATGCTCCCTGTCTGCCTACAATGCTCCCTGTCTGCCTGCCATGTTCCCCTGTCTGCCTACCATGTTCCCTGTCTGCCTGCCATGCTCCCCTGTCTGTTTACCATGCTCCCCTGTCTGCCTACCATGCTCCCCTGTCTGCCTGCCATGCTTCCCTGTCTGCCTACCATGCTCCCCTGTCTGCCTGCCATGCTTCCCTGTCTGCCTACCATGCTCCCCTGTCTGCTTGCCATGCTCTCCTTTCTGCCTACCATGCTCCCCTGTCTGCTTGCCATGCTCTCCTTTCTGCCTGCCATGCTCCTCTTTCTGCCTGCCATGCTCCCCTGTCTGCCTGCCATCTCCCCTGTCTTCCTGCCATGCTCCCCTTTCTGTCTGCCATGCTCCCCTTTCTGTCTGCCATGCTCCCCTGCTCATGGCTAAGTGGAAAACAGTGTCGAGTTAGACTGAAGCTCTCAGCCTCACCTCAGTGCCCCTCCTCACATGCTCAGCCTCACCTCAGTGCCCCTCCTCACATACTCAGCCTCACCTCAGTGCCCCTCCTCACATGCTCAGCCTCACCTCAGTGCCCCTCCTCACATGCTCAGCCTCACCTCAGTGCCCCTCCTCACATGCTCAGCCCTCACCTCGTGCCCCTCCTCACATACTCAGCCTCACCTCGGTGCCCCTCCTCACATACTCAGCCTCACCTCGGTGCCCCTCCTCACATACTCAGCCTCACCTCAGTGCCCCTCCTCACATACTCAGCCTCACCTCGGTGCCCCTCTCACATACTCAGCCTCACCTCTGTGCCCCTCCTCACATACTCAGCCTCACCTCGGTTGCCCCTCCTACATACTCAGCCTCACCTCAGTGCCCTCCTCACACACTCAGCCTCACCTCGTGCCCCTCCTCACATACTCAGCCTCACCTCAGTGCCCCTCCTAACCTACTCAGCCTCACCTCAGTGGCCCCTCCTCACATGCTCAGGGCCTCACCTCAGTGCCCTCCTCACATGGGTCAGCCTCACCTCAGTGCCCCTCACATACTCCAGCCTCACTTCAGTGCCCCTCCTCACATAGCCTCCCTCAGTGGCCCATCCTCACATTACTCAGCCTCATCTCAGTGCCCCTCCTACATGCTCACCCTCACCTCAGTGGCCCTCTAACATAACTCAGCCTCATCTCAGTGCCCCTCCTCACATATCTCAGCCTCACCTCAGTGCCCCTCCTCACATGCTCAACCTCATCTCAGTGCCCCTCCTCACATACTCAGCCTCACCTCAGTGCCCCTCCTCACATACTCAGCCTCACCTCAGTGCCCCATCTCACATGCTCAACCTCACCTTCAGTTGCCCCATCTCACATGCTCAACCTCACCTCAGTGCCCCATCTCACATGCTCAACCTCACCTCAGTGCCCCTTCTCACATGCTCAACCTCACCTCAGTGCCCCATCTCACATGCTCAACCTCACCACAGTGCCCCTTCTCACATGCTCAACCTCACCTCAGTGCCCCATCTCACATGCTCAGCTTAACTTCAGTGTCCCCTCTCATATGTTAGTCACTGCTAGTTATTAGTAATATTAAACACGACTGGGTCACTGCTAGTTATTAGTAATATTAAACACGACCTGGGTCACTGCTAGTTATTAGTAATATTAAACACGACCTGGGTCATGACTAGTTATTAGTATTAATTTAAACACGACCAGGGGTAACTGCTAGTTATAGTAATATTAAACCGACGGGTTCACTGCTAGTTATTAGTAATATTAAAAACGGACCTGGGTCATGCTAGTTATTAGTAATATTAAACACGACTGTGGTTTTTTTTTTTTTTTCCCCCCCCACTGCCTTTCACGTTGTTAGTAATATTAAACACGACCTGGGTCACTGCTAGTTATTAGTAATATTAAACACGACCTGGGTCACTGCTAGTTATTAGTAATATTAAACACGACCTGGGTCACTGCTAGTTATTAGTAATATTAAACACGACCTGGGTCATGCTAGTTATTAGTATATTAAACACGACCTGGGTCACTGCTAGTTATTAGTATAATAAAAACACGTCCTGGGTCACTGCTAGTTATTAGTAATAGTAAAAACGACCTGGAGTCACTGCAGTTATTAGTATTAAACACGACCAGGGTAACTGCTTAGTTATTAGTAATATTAAACACGACCTGGGTCACTGCTGTAGTTATTGTAATATTAAACACGACCTGGGTCATGCTAGTTCGATTGTAATAAACACGACCTGGGTCACTGCAGTTGTTAGTAATATTAAAACACGACCTGGGTCACTGCTAGTTTTTAGTAATATTAAACACGACCTGGGTCACTGCTGTTATTAGTAATATTAAACACGACTGGGTCACTGCTAGTTATTAGTAATATTAAACCGCCTGGGTCACTGCTAGTTATTAGTAATATTAAACACGACCTGGGTCACTGCTAGTTATTAGTAATATTAAACACGACCTGGAGGTCATGTAGTTATTATGTATAAACCACGACCTGGGAAACTGCTAGTTATTATAATATTAAACACGACTGGGTTTCACTGCTTGTTATTAGTAATATTAAAACACGACCTGGGTCACTGCTAGTTATTAGTAATATTAAAACCGACTGGGTCAACTGCTAGGTATTAGTATATTAAACACGACCTGGGTCACTGCTAGTTATTATGTATATAAACACGAACCAGGGTCACTGCTAGTTTTAGTAATATTAAACACGACTGGGTCCCACTGATAGTTATTAGTAAATATTAAACACGACCTGGGTTCACTGCTAGTTATTTGTAATAAAACACGACCTGGGTCACTGCTAGTTATTATAATATTAAACACGACCTGGGTCACTGCTTAGTTATAGTCAATATTAAAACACGACATGGGTCATGCTAGTTATTTGTATAAACAACGACCTGGGTCACTGCTAGTTATTAGTAATATTAAACACGGACCTGGGTCACTGCTAGTTAGTTAGTAATATTAAACACGACCTGGGTCACTTGCTAGTTTAAGTAATATTAAACACGACCTGGGATCACTGCTAGTTATTAGTAATATTAAACACGGACCTGGGTCACTGCTAGTTATTAGTAATATTTAAAACACGACCTGGGGTCACTGCTAGGGTTTTATTTGTAATAAACCGACCTGGGTCCACTGCCTAGTTTTTAGTAATATTAAAACACGACCTGGGTCACTGCTAGTTATTAGTATATAAACACGCCTGAGGTCACTGCTAGTTGTATAGTATATTAAACACGACATGGGTCACTGCTAGTTGTTGGTAATATTAAACACGTCCTGGGTCATGCTAGTTATTAGTAATATTAAACACGACCCTGGGTCACTGCTAGTTATTAGTAGTATTAAACACGACCTGGGTCACTGATAGTTTTTGGTAATATTAAACACGACATCTGGGTACTGCTAGTTATTTGTAAAACCACGACCTGGGTCACTGTAGTTATTAGTAATATTAAACACGACCTGGGCCACTGCTTAGTTATTAGTAATATTAACACACGACCCTGGGTCACTGCTAGTTGCTAGTAATATTAAACAACGTCCTGGCGTCATGCTAGTTGTGGTAATATTAAACACCGACCTGGGTTCACTGTTAGTTTTCCTGTATCTTTCATCTAGGAGGCCTGGTCACAGACGGGCCGCGGGGGCGTTTTTGACCCCAGGAACTCTCTCCAGGTAAACTCCAGGTCTCCAGGTAAGCTTTGTTAAGCTTAAAAGCTTATGTTAACATTTTCCACAATAATCTGAGTTAGCAGCACCTGCTGTTCTAACTCTCTTATATTAAGTTATTCCTACATAACTTTCTTAGTTTTGTTGTTTATGAGGAGACTTTCATTTCCTTCTCAGTGTGATTACTTTTAGGTTGATCGTTTAACGCCAGCAAGCTCACCACAGGAGGTCCAGGGATCGAATCCCCGGTACGGCTAGAAACATTAGGAAGTATTTCCTTAAGACACCTGCTGTCACTGTTCACCCAACAGTAAAATAGGTACCTGGGTGTTAGTCAACTGGTGTGGGTCACATCCTGGGTGTTAGTCAACTTGTGTGGGTCACATCCTGGGTGTTAGTCAACTGGTGTGGGGTCACATCCGGGTGTTAAGTCAACTTGTGTGGGTCACATCCTGGGGGTGTTGTCAAAAATGGTGTGGGTCACATCCTGGGTGTTAGTCAACTGGTGTGGGTCACATCCTGGGTGTTAGTCAACTTGTGTGGGTCACATCCTGGGTGTTAGTCAACTGTGTGGGGTTCACATCCTGGCGTTAGTCAACTGGTTGTGGGTCACATCCTGGGTGTAGTCAACTTGGTGGGTCACATCTGGGTGTTATTCACTGTGTGGGTCACATCCTGGGTGTTAGGTCAAACTTGTGTGGGTCACATTCTGGGTGTTAGTCAACTGGTGTGGGTCACATCCTGGGTGTGTTAGTCAACTGGTGTGGGTCACATCCTGGGTATTAGTCAATGGTTGTGCCGGTCACATCCTGGGTGTTAGTCAACTGGTGTGGGTCACATCCTGGGTTTAGTCAACTGGTGGGGTCACATCCTGGGTGTTAGTAAATGTGTGGGTTCACATCCTGGGGTGTTAGTCACTGGTTGTGGGTCACATCCTGGGTTTTATCAAATAGTGTCAGGTAACATCCTGGGTGTTAGTCAATGGTGTGGGTCACATCCGGGTGTTAGTCACTGGTGTGGGTCACATCCTGGGTGTTAGTCAACTGGTTTGTAGGTTAATCTTGTTGTTAGTCAACTGGTGTGGTGCATACCTGGGGTTAGTCAACTGGCGTAGGTCACATCCTGGGTGTAGTCAACTTGTGGGTCACATCCTGGGTGTTAGTCAACTGGTGTGGGTCACATCCTTGGGTGTTAGTCAACTGGTGTTGGTTTGGTCTCATCCTGGGTGTTAGTCAAACTGGAGTAGTCACATCCTGACGTTAGTCAAACTGGTGTAGGTCCCATTCTGGGATGTGGTTAGTCGACTGGTGTAGGTTCACTTCCTGGGGTGTTAGTCGACTGGTTGTAGGTCTTCATCCTGGGTGTTAGTCAACTGTGTAGGTAACATCCTGGGTGTTAGTCAACTGGTGTAGGTCCACCATCCTGGGTGTTCGTCACTGGTGTAGGTCAATCCTGGGTGTTTGTGAACTGGTGTAGGTTACATCTTGGTTTTTTAGTCGACTATGTTGTGGTCAACATCTGGGAGTAGTGGACTGGTGTAGGATACATCTTTGGTGTTTGTTAGTCGACTTGTGTGGGTACCTCTGGTGGTGTTAGTGGACTGGTGTGGGTCACACCTGGGGGTTAGTCAACTGGTGTGGGTCACATCCTGGGTGTTAGTGGATGGTGTAGGTTAATCTTGGGTGTTAGTCGACTGGTGTGGTCACATCCTGGTGTGTTTAGTGCACTGGTGTAGGTTACATTCTTGGGTCATTAGTCGACTGTGGTGTGGGTCACATCCTGGTTGTTAGTGCACTGGTGTAGGTTACATTCTTGGGTGCGTTAGTCGACTGGTGTGGGTCACATCCTGGAGTTTAGTGGACTGGTGTAGGTTACATCTTGGGTGGTAGTCGATGGTTTGGGTCACTCCTGGGTGTTTAGTCAACTGGTGGGGGTCACTCCTGGGTGTTAGTCAACTGGTGTGGATCCACATCTGGGTGTTAGTGGACTGTGTGTAGGTTACATCAGGGTGTTAATCGACTGGTGTGTGCGGTCACATCTGGGTGTTAGTGAACTGGTATGGGTCACATCCTAGGTGTTAGTGGGACTGGTTGTAGGTCAACTTCAGGTGGTTTAGTTCAACTGGTGTGGGTCAATCCTGGGTTGTTAGTGGGACTGGTGTAGGTCACATACTGGGTGTTAGTTCAACTGGTGTGGGTCACATCCTGGGTTGTTAGTGGACTGGTGTAGGTCAAATTCCTGGTGTTAGTCAACTGGTTGTGGGTCACATTCTGGGGGTTAGTAGACTGGTGTAGGTCAATCCTGGGTGTAGTGGACATGGTGTGGGTCACATCCTGGGTGTTAGTGGACTGGTTTGTGTGCACATCCTGGGTGTTGGGGACTGGTGTGGGTCCACTTCTGTGTGTTAGTGGACTGGATGTAGTCACCATCCTGGGTGTTAGTGAACTTGTGTGGGTCACATCCTGTGTGTATAGTGGACCCGGTTGTAGGTTACATCCTGGGTGTTAGTGGACTGGTGTAGGTTACATTATGGTTGTTTTAGTCGGACTGGTGTGGTCACTTCCTGGGTGTTAGTGGACTGGTGTGGGTCACATCCTAGGTTTAGTGGGTGGTTGTGGGTCACATCCTAGTGTGTTAGTGGACTGTGTGTAGGTTTCATCATGGGTGTTAGTCGACTGGTGTGGGGTCACATCCTGTGGTGTTAAGTGGACTTGTGTAGGTCCACATCCTGGGTGGTTAGTCAACTGGTGTGTGGTAACATCCTGGGGTGTTAGTGGACTGGTGTAGGCCACATCCTGGGTGTTAGTGGACTGGTAGTGGGTCACATCCTTGGGATTATTGGAATGGTGTGGGTCAATCCTGGGTGTTAGTGGATTGGTGTGAGGTCACATCCTGTGTGTTAGTGGACTGGTTGTAGGTCACATCCCTGGGTGTTAGTGGCTGGTGTAGGTCACATCCTGGGGTGTTAGTGGATTGGTTGGGTCACATCCTGTGTGTTGTGGACTGGTTGTAGGTCACTCCTGGTGTTTTAGTCGGAGCTGGTATAGGTCATATTCCTGGGTGTAGTGGATGGGTATAGTCACATCTGGGGTGTTAGTGGTCTGCGTGTAGGTCGGCATCATGGGTGTTAGATGGACTGGTGTAGGTCACATCTGGGTGTTAGATTGGTGTGGGCACACATCCTGTGTGTTAGTGGACTGGTGTGTAGGTCACATCCTTGGTGTTAGTTGGATGGTATAGGTCACAATCCTGGTGTAGTGGAACTGGTATAGGTCAAATCCTTAGTGTAGTGGGACTGGTATAGGTCACACCTGGGTTGTAGTGGACAGGTATAGTCACATCCTGGGTGTGTGGACTGGTATAGGTCACTCCTTAGTGTAGTGACTAGGTATAGGTCACATCCTGGGTTTAGTGGACATGAATATAGGTTCACATCCTGTGTGTTAGTGGACTGATATAGGTCACATCCTGTGTGTTAGTGGACTGATATAGGTCACATCCTGGGTGTTAGTGGACTGATATAGGTCACATCCTGTGTGTTAGTGGACTGATATAGGGGTCACATCCTGTTTGTTAGTGGATGATATAGGTCACATCCTGTGTGCTTAGTGGACTGATATAGGTACATCCTGTGTGTTAGTGGAGACTGTGTGGGTCGCATCCTGCGGACAAAATGACCTATTTTGCCTAAAACACATAAGCGGCTTTATAGTATCATGTGACTGAGTCAGCCAGGACTGTTCACCTTGTACATGTAGAAATAATAATAATAATAATAATTATCATTATTATTATTTTTATTATCACACTGGCCGATTCCCACCAAGGCAGGGTGGCCCGAAAAAGAAAAAACTTTCACTTCATTCACTCCATCACTGTCTTGCCAGAAGGGTGCTTTACACTACAGTTTTTAAACTGCAACATTAACACCCCTCCTTCAGAGTGCAGGCACTGTACTTCCCATCTCCAGGACTCAAGTCCGGCCTGCCGGTTTCCCTGAACCCCGTCATAAAATGTTACTTTGCTCACACTCCAACAGCACGTCAAGTATATAAGCCATTTGTCTCAATTCACTCCTATCAAACACGCTACGCACGCCTGCTTGAAGTCCAAAGCCCTCGCACACAAAACTCCCACCGTTACCCCCCTCCCTCCAACCTCTCCTTTGGCTGCCACCCCTACCCGCCTTCCCTTCACTACAGACTGTCATACACTCTTGAGTCATTCTGTTTCAGATCCATTCTCCGCTACATGTAGAACCACCTCAACAAACCCCTTTCCTCAGCCCTCTGGCACAACTTTTTGGTAATCCCGCACCTCCTCCTAACTTCCACAACTTCGGATTCTCCTGCATTATTCTTCACACCACACATTGCCCTCAGGACATGACATCCTCCACTGCCTCCAGCCCCTCGTCTCCTCGCTGCAACAATTCATTCACCACCGCTTCCCCACCCATAATAAGAGCCGTTGGTTTAAACACTATACTCTCATACATTCTCCTCTTGCCTC
>NW_026468284.1:0-12768 GCF_026875155.1 Cherax quadricarinatus | reverse complement strand
TTTTTAGTAAATGTCTACAGGAGAAGGGGTTACTAGCCCATCGCTCCTGGCATTTTAGTCGCCTCATACGACACGCATGGCTTACGGAGGAAAGATTCTTTTCCACTTCCCCATGGACAATAGAAGAAATAAAGAAGAACAAGAGCTATTTAGAAAAAGGAGAAAAACCTAGATGTATGTATGTTATATATATATATATATATGCATGTGCATGTGGGTATGTATTATATATATATAATATATATATATATATATATATATATATAATATATATATTATATATATATATATATATTATATATATATATATATATATAAAATACATACAGCAGTGTGTGTGCATTCATATGCATATAATGAACAGAAAAATACATGTCTGGTCTGCAGCCAACTTACTCTGCTATGGTTTTCATTTAACAGTTTCATTTAACAACTATGAAAGTTAATTTAGTTTTATGCACCCCATACCTATCCTGTGGGCGGTAGTGAAAATATTACAGAGGTACATAATGGGTCCAGGGACTGGACCACAAAGTTTTGATAGCTAAACAAGTTACAATGGTAATGAACCATTTACATGTTTATATCTTCTTACAGTCGTAATGAGTTATTTATGCAGACATGAATTAAGTCACAAAAAATAGTTCCATATATTTAGCATGGAATGCAAGTAAGAAAAGTAAGTGGTTGTGTGTTACTTATAATGAGCAAAGTCAGGATATTTTCCAGAATAGTTTGTAATATACAACTGTGGATAAAATACTTTGGCATCTCTTGAACATTTTTCAGTGAGTTGTCTATGAATTCATTAATTTTATCGCACTCCAGTACATATTGACACAAGGTGGTGTGATAATTGTCTGTCTGGCAAAGTTTACATTTGGTAAATTTATTTAGTTACAAGTACACATAAATACAATTATCATACCTAGTAACATATGTGTAATGTGTAAACTACCTGGAGAGGGTTTCGAGGATCAACGCCCCCCCTGGCTCGGTCTGAGACCAGGCCTCATGGTGGATCAAGTGTCGTGGGGTTTGGAAGGAGATATGAGGGTTGAAGGTGGACACACTTGTTGGATGGTAACGCTATATATATTGTCAGACTGTCTTAAGAGATGGGAGCCCAGGCCTGCCTGCTTGCCTGCTTGATGTCTATCCGTGGAGTGAGAGCGAGGCAGAGCGTCTCGCTCACTCATGCTGCATCCCCTGACATCATAGTCACTAGGCCTCATAGGGATCTTCTATATAACACATGGATATACAACACATGTAAGGGGATCCTGGAGTTTACCTGGAGAGAGTTTCGGGGGTCAATGCCCCCGCGGCCCGGTCTGTGACCAGGCCTCCTGGTGGATCAGCGCCTGATCAACCAGGCTGTTGCTGCTGGCTGCACGCAAACTGACATCCTAACCACAGCCCGGTTGGTCAGGTACTGACTTTAGGTGCCTGTCCAGTGCCTTCTTGAAGACAGTCAGGGGTCTATTGGTATTCCCCCTTATGTATGCTGGGAGGCAGTTGAACAGTCTTGGGCCCCAGACATTTATTGTGTTGTCTCTCAGTGTACTCGTAGCACCGCTGCTTTTCATCAGGGGAATGTTGCATCTCCTGCCGAGTCTTTTACTTTCATAGGGAGTAATTTTCATGTGCAGGTTTGGTACCAATCCCCCCAGGACCTTCCAAGTGTATATTATCCTGTATCTCTCTCTCACCTGCATTCCAGGGAATACAAATCAAGGACCTTCAACCGTTCCCAGTAATTTAGGTGCCTTATTGCACTTATAATAATAATTTCAACTGGGAAACTCCATAGAATAATATTCAAATTTATTAAAGTATTTAAATACAATACTTTATCTTCTCTTTGTAGTTAATTTAACGTAATACTTTGTACAATAAATTTACCATATACATTTAGTTCAAAATCATGGAAATGTCATATTAATAAGGAAGTTTAATTATTCTTCCTGTATCTAAGTCCTCATTAATATTTACGTCTCATTCTTAACAAGACTGTAGACTCAAAATACAAAAGGTACAAGATTTAACAAGACCTTTGAATCTGGCCGTAAAGTATCTATGGATTACTGAACTGACCAAGAATATAAATATCAAAAGAGTCTTTCAAAGTAATGAGGAACAAATTGAGTCAGCTCTTGAGTCTAATTCTCAAAACCATTCAACTGTACACCGTAAGAGCCAATATACAATCAGTTGTCAGGGCTAGAGCTGGGAGTAGACTGACTACTTGCCAGTCTGTTGACGGGTCGTCAGGTTGGATCAGCTGAGCCACGTCAGCCAGCCGGACATAAACAACTGAACAATTCACCGGATGGTTCCGAGACTTAAACTCTATATACACAAGAAATCCTACCTAACAATAATACTAAAATAATAGTGATAATTACAAAATAGTGATAATAACGATAATAGTGATAATAACGATAATAGTGATAATAACGATAATAGTGATAATAACGATAATAGTGATAATAACAATAATAGTGATAATAACGATAATAGTGATAATACCATGGTATTTTTCATATATTAACAGATAATAATATAACGCCGAAAGTCTCTATTTTAGCTATAAACGGGGACTTTCGCACTATAATATTAAGTGATGAACATATGCTCTTACAATATTTAAATAACACAGGATGACCAATTTCGAAGATATAACACACGTCTACACCTGATCACAATTGCAGTGAGTCATAAATGGAAATATTAGCTTTATTTACAGTTAGCAAAGTCAGGGTATTTTTCCAGAATGGTTTGTAATATACCACTGTGGATAAAATACTTTGACATATCTTGAACATTTCTGAGTGAGTTGTCTCAGAATTCATTATATTGATCTCATTCCAGTGCATAATGATTCAAAGTGTGACAATTGTCCATCTGGCAAAGTTTACATTTCGTTTGGTCTACATCTGGCGGTGATTTAACATGTAACCCGGCCAGAGCTGGGCAGTAGTGACATCCAAGAGTCTGCTTGTTTTGTTGGATGCACATGCTCTCAACTCATTAAGTATAAACTGTGGTATGCTTGTGTCAGAAGCCAGACACGAGTATGGTAGGACTGTAGATAGTAGAGTCAGAGTGCACCTTCACTGGATTCTATCTCACTTTGGTCTTCAAATACACGATAGAACTGATGAATTGGCTAAGTTATGCTCTCTCAAAGAGGGAGTAGATTACAATCTTGGGTTGTTTTTACATTTTGCCACCGAAGTGGCTAGTTTATTGTGCACCCCATATCCATCCTGTGGACGGTAGCGCAAGAGCATATGGATACACAAAAGGCCTTGGAACTAGGCCCCAAAGGGTTAACAGGACTACATATGGATTTAAATCTACATATCTATAGTTCACTTATCTGTTACAAGCAAATTTAGGAAATTTGCTTGGTATATTTGGTATCTTATTTTCATTAATAAGATATCTTGACATGTCACATAGGTAATTATACTGTCTATCTCTGTATTCTTCAATAAGCGGACAATTAAGCACATAGTGTTCAAGACAGTGACCATATGCCTGATCACATAATTTACATTTAGTTTGATCATCATCTGTGTGTCTCCCAAACTGCCAGAAGTACTTGTAACCAAGCCTAAGCCTGGCCACTACAACATCAGTCAGTCTGTTCACATTACAAGTTGCTCCATAAACATACTTATCTACGTTCATGTTATCATAGTGGGTTATAGATTTACTCAGGCTTCTAACTGCATTCCTATAACAATTATTGTCATTATTTACTTCTCTCCTAATATTATTCCTAATGCTAGACACAGATATACCAAAGTTATATTCTACATTATCCTTCTGGGTACTCTTCTTGGCTAACATATCAACTTTATCATGAAGGAGTAATCCAATGTGTGATGGGATCCATAGCAATTGTACATTAATTCCTTTGTCCCGGATTTTTTAGTATCTATAACCTGGTCAGTCAGCGGTTTGAGGACAATAATACGAAAACAACTTCAACTGAATTTCATTGACTTAAGACTCAGGAAGACTGACAGCAGTCGGTCCATCTATCATCATTCCATCATGCAGGAGGAGCCACATGTCTATGGTGCATCCAGCAAAATAAGCAGACTCTTGGATGTCACTACAGCCCTGCTCCGGCTGGGTTACAAGTATCTTTGGCAGGTTAAATAACCGCCACCAGATAAAAGATAAAGATAAGATAAAGATTTTATTTCTTTGCAAGGTTACAATGTGTATTTACAGTTTTGATTTGTTAGGTACAAAGAAAGCCACTATCATGCCCGAGCATTGTGGGCAGACAACGGCTAGATTTTTAGATTAGATTAGTTTATTGTGCACCCCACATCCATCCTGTGGACGGTAGCGCAAGAGCATATGGATACACAAAAGGCCCAGGAACTAGGCCCCAAAAGAGTTAACAGGTGTACATATGGGTTTTTATTTATCTACATATCTACAGTTCACTTATCTGTTACAAATAAATTTAGGAAATTTGCTTGGTATATTTGGTATCTTATTTTCATAGGTTATTATTACCTGGAGTTTACCTGGAGAGAGTTTCGGGGGTCAACGCCCCCGCGGCCCGGTCTGTGACCAGGCCTCCTGGTGGATCAGCGCCTGATCAACCAGGCTGTTGCTGCTGGCTGCACGCAAACCAACGTACGAGCCACAGCCCGGCTGATCAGGAACTGACTTTAGGTGCTTGTCCAGTGCCAGCTTGAAGACTGCCAGGGGTCTGTTGGTAATCCCCCTTATGTGTGCTGGGAGGCAGTTGAACAGTCTCGGGCCCCTGACACTTATTGTATGGTCTCTTAACGTGCTAGTGACACCCCTGCTTTTCATTGGGGGGATGGTGCATCGTCTGCCAAGTCTTTTGCTTTCGTAGTGAGTGATTTTTCGTGTGCAAGTTCGGTACTAGTCCCTCTAGGATTTTCCAGGTGTATATAATCATGTATCTCTCCCTCCTGCGTTCCAGGGAATACAGGTTTAGAAACCTCAAGCGCTCCCAGTAATTGAGGTGTTTTATCTCCGTTATGCGCGCCGTGAAAGTTCTCTGTACATTTTCTAGGTCGGCAATTTCACCTGCCTTGAAAGGTGCTGTTAGAGTGCAGCAATATTCCAGCCTAGATAGAACAAGTGACCTGAAGAGTGTCATCATGGGCTTGGCCTCCCTAGTTTTGAAGGTTCTCATTATCCATCCTGTCATTTTTTCTAGCAGATGCGATTGATACACTGTTATGGTCCTTGAAGGTGAGATCCTCCGACATAATCACTCCCAGGTCTTTGACGTTGGTGTTTCGCTCTATTTCGTGGCCAGAATTTGTTTTGTACTCTGATGATAGATTTAATTTCCTCATGTTTACCATATCTGAGTAATTGAAATTTCTCATCGTTGAACTTCATATTGTTTTCTGCAGCCCACTGAAAGATTTGGTTGATGTCCGCCTGGAGCCTTGCAGTGTCTGCAATGGAAGACACTGTCATGCAGATTCGGGTGTCATCTGCAAAGGAAGACACGGTGCTGTGGCTGACATCCTTGTCTATGTCGGATATGAGGATGAGGAACAAGATGGGAGCTAGTACTGTGCCTTGTGGAACAGAGCTTTTCACCGTAGCTGCCTCGGACTTTACTCTGTTGACGACTACTCTCTGTGTTCTGTTAGTGAGGAAATTATAGATCCATCGACCGACTTTTCCTGTTATTCCTTTAGCGCGCATTTTGTGCGCTATTACGCCATGGTCACACTTGTCGAAGGCTTTTGCAAGTCTGTATATATTACATCTGCATTCTTTTTGTCTTCTAGTGCATTTAGGACCTTGTCGTAGTGATCCAGTAGCTGAGACAGACAGGAGCGACCTGTTCTAAACCCATGTTGCCCTGGGTTGTGTAACTGATGGGTTTCTAGATGGGTGGTGATCTTGCTTCTTAGGACCCTTTCAAAGATTTTTATGATATGGGATGTTAGTGCTATTGGTCTGTAGTTCTTTGCTGTTGCTTTACTGCCCCCTTTGTGGAGTGGGGCTATGTCTGTTGTTTTTAGTAACTGAGGGACGACCCCCGTGTCCATGCTCCCTCTCCATAGGATGGAAAAGGCTCGTGATAGGGGCTTCTTGCAGTCTTGATGAACACAGAGTTCCATGAGTCTGGCCCTGGGGCAGAGTGCATGGGCATGTCATTTATCGCCTGTTCGAAGTCATTTGGCGTCAGGATAACATCGGATAGGCTTGTGTTAATCAAATTTTGTGGCTCTCTCATAAAAAATTCATTTTGATCTTCGACTCTCAGTCTGGTTAGCGGCTTGCTAAAAACTGAGTCATATTGGGACTTGAGTAGTTCACTCATTCCTTGCTGTCATCTGTGTAGGACCCATCTTGTTTAAGTAGGGGCCCAATACTGGGCGTTGTTCTCGATTTTGATTTGGCATAGGAGAAGAAATACTTTGGGTTTCTTTCGATTTCATTTATAGCTTTTAGTTCTTCCCGCGATTCCTGACTCCTAAAGGATTCTTTTAGCTTAAGTTCGATGCTTGCTATTTCTCTGACCAGTGTCTCCCTGCGCATTTCAGATATATTGACCTCTTTTAGCCGCTCTGTTATTCTTTTCCGTCGCCTGTAAAGGGAGCGCCTGTCTCTTTCTATTTTACATCTACTCCTCCTTTTTCTTAGAGGAATAAGCCTTGTGCATACATCGAGTGCCACCGAGTTAATCTGTTCTAGGCATAAGTTTGGGTCTGTGTTGCTTAGTATATCTTCCCAGCTTATATCGGTTAGGACTTGGTTTACTTGGTCCCACTTTATGTTTTTGTTATTGAAGTTGAATTTGGTGAATGCTCCCTCGTGACTAGTCTCATTTTGTCGGTCTGGGGCTCCTCGCATACATGTCTGAACCTCAATATGTTGTGATCTGAGTATATTGTTTTTGATATGGTGACATTTCTTATCAGATCATCATTGTTAGTGAATATGAGGTCTAGTGTATTCTCCAGTCTAGTAGGCTCTATTATTTGCTGGTTTAAATTGAATTTTGTGCAGAGATTTAAAAGCTCGTGTGAGTGTGAGTTTTCATCAGAGCTGCCTCCTGGTGTTATTACTGCAACAATTTTATTTGCTATATTCCTCCATTTTAGGTGCCTTAAGTTGAAATCCCCCAGGAGCAAGATGTTGGGTGCAGGAGCTGGAAGATTTTCCAGACAGTGGTCAATTTTTTAACAGCTGTTCCTGGAATTGCTGGGATGTTGCATCCGGAGGCTTGTAGACTACCACAATGACTAGGTTTTGGTTCTCGACCTTTACTGCTAAAACTTCCACTACGTCATTTGAGGCATTAAGCAGTTCTGTGCAAACAAGTGACTCTGCAATGTACAGGCCAACCCCCCCCCCTTTTGCCTGTTCACTCTGTCACATCTGTATAGGTTGTAACCTGGGATCCATATTTCATTGTCCAAGTGATCCTTTATGTGGGTCTCAGTGAAAGCCGCGAACATTGCCTTTGCCTCTGCAAGCAGTCCACGGATGAAAGATATTTTGTTGTTTGTTGCTGGCTTTAGACCCTGTATATTTGCAAAGAAGAATGTTATCGGACTGGTGGTATTGTTGGTACTGGGGGGGATTTTTTTTCCGGCATTAGTATCTGTATCTGTTGGTATTATACTGTCTATCTCTGTATTCCTCAATAAGTGGACAATTAAGGACATAGTGTTCAAGACATCACATAATTTGCATTTAGTTTAATCATCATCTGTTTGTCTCCCAAACTGCCAGAAGTACTTGTAACCAAGCCTAAGCCTGGCCACTACAAGATCAATCTGTTCACATTGCAAGTTGCTCCATAAATATACCTAACTACGTTCATATTATCATTGTGGGTTATAGACCTATTCAGACTTCTAACTGCATTCCTATAACATTCAGATATATTATTTACTTCTTAACGGGTATATCAAACGAAATGTAAACTTTGCCAGATGGACTATTGTCACACCCTGCTTCAGGGCAGATGGCTTCTCTGCTGGATTAAAGGCTACCTGTCTAACAGAAAGTCTTCTGTGTTGTTCAAGGGACATAGAAGTATAACTAAAGACTCTGAATTAGGAATCCCACAGGGAGGTGTGCTCATTCCCACTCTTCAATATTCTAATTTATGTCTTAATGCTATGCCTAGCCAACCCCATCATTATATATACACAAATAACCAGCACATAAAAGAGAGAAGCTTACGACGACGTTTCGGTCCGACTTGGACCATTGAAAAAGTCCCTTTGATTTTGTCAATGGTCCAAGTGGGCCCGGGAAACGTCGTCGTAAGCTTCCTCTTTTATGTGGGGGTTATTTGTGTATCGTTTTCCAGTCCGGTATTGGCCTTTTTTTTAAACCCATCATTATATTTTTAGCTTTGCTGTGATACAATTTTTCAAAACCCCCGGGATTCCCAAGCCCTTTGTCAGGCCCTTTGGGGTTGATAATCTCAAACTGATAAAACAAAGATACTCAACAGGCGTCCTCCTCGAAAAGAGAGGCACAGTTCGCAGATCCATTTTGCATGAGGGTCTTTTCTAAATTTTGAAACCCCAAATACAGTACCCTAGGCATTGGGGCCCCCCACTACTTGGACCTTTTGTAACGAGATTTTGTCGCCAATTTATTTTTTATTTTTTTTATTTTTTTATTTTTTTTTTCCCTTTTGCAAACAGAACATTGAGATTTTTTATTTACAATAGTGGTTTACAAGGGCAAAGAGAGCCTCTATTATCCCTCGGCATTATGGGCCAATTTAAACCCTTTTTGGGCTTACAGCCCTACTTAATAAAAAAGGAGTATATCATAGTTTAAGTAGGATAGAAAATTATTTCATATTTTTTTACAGTAGAATATTAATTATAAATGAATAAAATTTTTTCTATAATACAAGGATATATTTATATTCGAAAATGCTTTTTGAAAAAAATAATTCAAATACATTCCTGTCAACTTTGGAAAAAAGGGGCAAAATGTGATTGTTAAAGTTTGATGGGGGGAGAACAGAGGTGAGTAAGTGAAAATACTGAATATTTAGAAATTTTATCAAAGGGGGGAATTAAGTGGTTTTTGAAAAACCCTTAAATTGATTTTCAGACGGGGTTACTTTAATATCTTCTGGTAAAAATTTCCCAAATTTTTTTGGGGCCCTTTATGTGCATAGATTTTTTTTACTCAGTGTGATAGGACGCGGGGTATATCAAAAAAGATCTGTTTTCCTTAAATTGTTGTGGTCATGTGCCCTGTTTTGGTTGGGTGGGAGAATTTTGATGGGGGGGTTTATTTTTGTGTGTATTGTTCTGTTTTAATGTATAGACACATAAAAAAGTAGGAATTCTTAATGGTGAGCAGATTCCCGACTTTTGAAAATTTGGGGGAGTTGCTGGGTTTGGGGGTGGGGAATTTTTTTATCATCTTACTGCTGGGCCCTTTTTTTATTAGCGGTTTTTGGTGATTGGATGTTGTTGATTTCCCCCTGCACAAATTCCCCTATGCAAATAAGGGTATATGAGTGTAAAGGTAAAAGTGCCAAGGGGAGCTGAAATTTTGGAACAAGTACCTTATTTTTTGAAAATATGCCTACAGGGCCCTTTGAGATTTTCTTGGTGATTTTGTTGAAAGGGGTGTCCGGAAATTTAAAGGGTACTATCAATACAAAGAAAGGCTGAAGCATTAAGTTTTTGGCAGGGCTTTACCCCAGGTAAAGGGGCTAATGTTAAAATTGTTAAAATTGATGTATCTTGCTTTTTTGATCATTGGGTTTATTATGGGGCGCCACTACTTTCTCTTGTGTCTGACGGGAACTTTGGGGGGGCTGAAAACGCAAAACGAAGCAATGAGAATCATTTTAGGGAAAGCCTCCCACTGCCCAAAAATTTTAAAAAAATTCAATAGGAAAATGATTTTTTCCCAAACAAACTGATATCCGTGTTAAAGGAAAGAAATATCCTAATTGGGTTAATATTTCCCCAAACCCCCCCCCAAGGGGTTTCCCCCTTCAAAAAACCCGGGACAGAAGCCCTCCAAACTTTCCTTTACCCCTGGTGGGAAAACCCCTCCGAGGGTTTTAAAAAACTGGAACCGACCTCCGTATGAATCAGATAAAATGATCTATTTCAATAAACAACAGGGGACTTCTTCCCTCCATGGGGAAATTAAACCCCATTCCAAACTAAACCCTTTCCCCATTTCCCCCCAAAAAAAATTTCTTTTAAAACACAAACAGAGCTTCGCCTTGAAGCCAGACATGATGCCCTAAGCTGTACTGATAACTTAGTCACACAGCATACTCTCTCATAAATTATTTACGTTCTGTTCACCAATCCACTGGTGCAGCTGGTAGTGCTGCTATTGTCGTACAGAGTGATGGCTCTCAAAAAGGGAAATTGGATCACGCATCAATAACTGGGCCTCTCCCCTTTCAGACAGAACTGTTTGTCATACTCCTTGCACTGAAATGTATCCATGTATCTAAGACTGACACTTAATTGTAACTGATTCTCTGTCATCCATAAATGCTCTCAACTCTTAAGTATAAATTTGCAGCATGCTTGTGTCAGAAGCTAGAGACAGGTATGGTAGGACTGTGGACAGTGGAGTCAGAGTGCATATGCTGTGGTTTCCATCTCACACTGGTCTTCGGATGCATGATAGAACTGATAAATTGGTTTAAGCTGTATGCTCTCAAAGAGAGGGTTAGATTGCAATCTTGGCTTGTCAGTTAGCAGTTTGAGAACAATAATACGAAAAGAACTTCAACTGAATTTTATTGACTTAAGACTCAGGGAGACTGACACCAGTCAGTCCATCTATCATCATTCCATCATGCAGGGAGGAGTCACATGCCTATGGTGCATCCAACAAGATAAGCAGACTCTTGGATGTCACTACCGCCCGGCTCCGGCTGGGTTACAAAATATCTTGGCAGGTTTTAAATCACCACCAACCAGATGTTACCAAACGAAATGTAAACTTTGCCAAATGGATTATTGTCACACCTTGCGTCATTATGTACTGGAGTGTGATAAAATTAATGAATTTAGAAACAACTCACTCAGAAGTGTTCAACAAATGGCTAAGTATTTTATCCACAGTGGTATATTACAGACCTTTCTGGAGAAATACCCTGACTTTGCTAGCTGTAAATAAAGCATTACCACATATGTGCATGTGTGTGTGTGTTTTTTGTGTGTGTGTGGTGTGTTTTGTGTGTGTAACTCACCTATTTGTGCTCCCTATTGTGGTTGCAGGGTCGAGTCCTAGCTCCTGGCCCCGCCTCTTCACCGGTTGCTACTAGGCCCTCTCTCTCCCCGCTCCATGAGCTTTATCAAACCTCGTCTTAAAACTGTGTATGGTTCCTGCCTCCACTACGTCATTTTCTAGGCTATTCCACTCCCTTTACAATTTCTTGTGTGTGTGTGTGTGTGTGTGTGTTTGTGTGTATGTGTGTGAGTGTGTGAGTGTGTGTGTGTGTGGTGTGTGTGTGTGTGTGTGTGTGTGTGTGTGTGGTGTGTGTGTGGGGGTGTGTGTGTGTGTGTGTGTTTATGTTTTGTGTGTGTGTATGAATTTGTATGTGTGTGTGTGTGTGTGTGTGGGGAGAGAGAGAGAGAGAGAGAGACTCAGCAACAACATTTGCCCCAATAACTCCTACAGTTGTGACCGGGTGTGGAAGTGTGAATTGCTCATTACTCAAAAATTTGTTCATGATTGCACCCATGTATAAACGTAAGTAACCATTTTTACAGTATTCATTACCTTTGTAACTTGAGAGTTCATTACCTTTGTAACTTGTGAGTTCATTACCTTGTACCTAGTTCAGCCATCAAAACTTTGGAGCCAGGTCCCTGGACCCCTTGTGTACCTCTGTAATCTGTAAATACCTTTGTAACTTGTCATGATTGTTACTAGACCTACCTGGAGTTTATTACCTTTGTAAATTGTGAGTTCATACCTTTGTAAATTGTGAATTCATTAACTCTGTAACTTGCTCAGCTATCAAAACTTTGAGGCCCAGTCCCTGGACCCATTTGTACCTCTGTAATCTTTTGATACCGCCACAGGAGGTGTATGGGGTGCATAATAAACATATTAAACTAACTAACTAACACGAATCAACCAGCAACTGTAATTACTACACAAACAGACCAAGCAAAGCATTACTCAGTGCAAACAATAACATAACCATCTTTAACTACAATGTAGATCCTTGTTCAAAATTTGATACCTCACAGGGATTATCAGTTCCCTTCATTCCAATATATCAAATATCACATCACAGAAATCTGGCTTAGCCTGATATTACAGATTTCTATACCATTCCTGGCTTTCATGGCCATACAACAACTGTTTGAACAGACCAGCAAGGGGAAAAGGGAAAAGCTATATACTACTCAAAATCAACTCGAATGTATCAATAAATCTTGCTGTGGAAAATTGCATTTATCTGAATGTATCATTATATACATAACAGTAAATGAACATAGATAATTATTATTTATCAGTTAGACAAGCAGGAATTTGGGGGAAAACCCAGGTCGCAAGAAATGTCCCCCTTCGATACCTACCACTGTCATATCCACAAGTTGCTCTGGACCTATTAATTATAAATGAAATATACATCACCAAGAATGCTGGTAAATATATAAATTTGTGGACTGTATATTAAAATTAAAAAAGGATTATAGTATATACACATTTATATAACAGAAAGGAGATATCTTAAACATAACACTCCCAATTTTATGA
>NW_026468283.1:0-33618 GCF_026875155.1 Cherax quadricarinatus | reverse complement strand
AAAGGGGGGACAAACATCCTTTCTTTCAAGCTCAGTGCAAGTCCATTGTCTCCATTGTTTTGTTTGTTCTCACAACATTCATGATCCTTCCATGTGTAGAATTTTTACCAGATGTTAGTAAGGCTTCTTTGTTTAATCATTGCCTCCATTTATTAATCCCATTTTCTCCTTATTTGCTTTCTATTGGTTTTCCCTAAATTTACCTCCCCTCTACATTCACCTTGCATCTACTTTTTCCTCCCTCCTTGGGAATTCCCAACAATCATATTTGCTCTTTCCCCACTTCCTTGTGCAAAAGCTCACTTGCCTGCTATAATTACATGCTCATTCTTTCTTGATCACTTCCATTCTCATTCTCATGCATTGTACACTGATGATTCGACATCCCCAAATGGTGTTGAATTTTCAACAGTTTTTGCTGACAGAATCACCTAAGGTCATTATTTACTAGACTTGGTCAGTGTGTTCACAGCACTTATATGCAATCCTCATAGCTATCATGCATATTTCAGTGATGTCCTTCAATGGCTTTCACAGTGCATTATAGGCTATTCAAAAATTTGACTCTCGTCAATCTTTGCATTAAACTTTGGTTTTGTTGCATTTCTAGTAAACACAAAGACGTCATTTTTTGCTGGTTCCCAAGACATGTTGATGTTTAAGGTAACAAATAAGCAGACTCAACTGCTTGTTCAGCATTCATAACCTCCCAATTTCCCACGGGTATTTCTCATTCGGATTATCTTTTGTTAATCTCTCAACAACTCCTCAACGAATGGACACATTGATGGCCCAAGTTGGTCTACAACAAATTGTTTTCTGTTAACCCTTTGACTGTCGCGGCCGTATATATACGTCTTACGAGGTACCGTGTTTGACGTATATATACTCATAAATTCTAGCAGCTTCAAATCAAGCAGGAGAAAGCTGGTAGGCCCACATGTGAGAGAATGGGTCTGTGTGGTCAGTGTGCACCATATTAAAAAAATCCTGGAGCAACGCAGTGCATAATGAGAAAAAAAAACTCCGACCGTTTTTTTTAATTAAAATGCCGACTTTGTGGTCTATTTTCGTATAGTATTTATGGTTGTATTCTCGTTTTTCTTGGTCTCATTTGATAGAATGGAAAACATGTTATAGAAATAGAGGTGATTTTGACTGATTTTACTATAAAAAGAACCTATGTTTGATTTTTGCCAATGTTCAAAAGTAAACAAATGATGCCATTGTCCAATAAATGTCCAACTAGCCATACTAATATGCAGTCATGAATGGGTGATGTTATTTATACAATTATTACAGTATTGCAGTAGTCTGCATAATAGTAAGTCTTCTATTTTTTTGTTTGAATAAAAATTCAAAATAGAAAGCAAGAGTAATATTAGAGGGGCCTGGAGACATGACTGATGAGCAAAGAAAATGTTATTTTAGAGCCAGGAATGTCTGCATTGTTCATTCTGGACCTTAAATTGAAATTGTCATATTTTTTAGTTTTCGTGAAATTGGCCAAATTGCAAATTTCTGACCACATTATAGGTAGTTTGAAATCAGTAAATGGGCAGTTTCGTGTACTCAATCGATAGAAAAAATGGAGTTCTAAAGAAATAGCTATGATTTGGGCGACTGGAATAATGGAATTTGCTGAAAATAGGGCTCAAAGTGGGCGAAATCGCCGATTTGTAAACAGCGCCGAGGTCCTAATCTTCGCGAGAGCATAATTTCGTCAGTTTTCCATCAATTTCGTTTTTTTTGGTGTCTTTAAAATCGGAAAAGTTTCTCTTTCATTTCACAAGAAAAAATAATTTTTTTTTTTTTTTTTAAATTTTGCGAACCGAACACCTCAGGTTTGGGGGGTTGCAACATCAAAGGGTTAAATTTCTGTAAAAACCTGTTTAAGTTTCTGGCCATCTTCCCACCGCTTTTTTTGAAACTGCACTTTCCCACCCAAAGTATAGCCACACCACCCAATGGAAAAACCCCTAACCTCTGCAAGAACTGCAGACTGCACTTCATTTTCCCACCCCTTAAAGATTATAAACCCTTTTTAGCGGGTCCCTAAATTCACTTCCCTTTGTCTCCACTCCCCCAACACTAATTTTTTTTCCAACCTTCTAAAAGTCCTTTTTTAAACACATTCTCTCGGACTTTTTAACGAAACAACTATTGCATCAACTGTGTTTTTCCTTTTTCCCTTTTGCACTCTCCCCCTCCACAAAAACCCCCCCATTACAGTCCCTTTCAGATTCTTCCTTTTTGTACTCCTTACCTGAAATGCTGTATACCCCTTAGGTTTAGTGGTTACTTGGATTAATTTTTATTCAAAATTTTCAGAATCACAATTAAAATTATTACTGAACTTAACTTTGACACCTACCTTGAGAGTGCGAACACTATGTTTCTCCCCTTTGGGAATTAAAGTCCATCTTACGGGTTTTCCCCCCAAAATTGAGACAATTATTTGTAAACTCCGCATTTTAAAAAAAAAAAATCATTTCTCATTCACTGCAAGCTACTGCACTCACAATACCTGCGGGATGCCAAACCCCTCCCCTCAAAATCTCCTCCCCCAACTCTTCTGGGACTTCCCCACCCCTTCCATCGCACCAGTTTATTCAACTGTTGGTCACCTATCATGCTTCAATGTTTTCTGAGACCAAACCACCTCAAAAAACCCCCTTTTTAGCCAGAATCATACCCATCATATCAGCACATGTCTTTAATCTCCCTTTTTCTTATTCTTTTATATTTAGGGAAAGTGTAAAACCCCAAAGGGGGCATACAGTACCTGGAGAAGGGGAAGTATTTTTTATGCAAAAGAGGGAGGGGAAAGGAAACTCAAATAACTTTGGGTCAAGAGCTTTTCCCTTACCAGCATTTAAGGGGACTTGAAATTATCCCTTTCATAATAAATCACCCCACCCTTGATTTTAGGCATCATGATACCTGCACTGCAAAATTCAAAGACATGCCTCACATCCATACAAAGGTTTTTTGTCCATTTCTCTAATAATCCCCCCTTTATGCATCCATTGATAAATGGGTTTTTTTTGCAGATTTCAAAACCACTCCACTATCTTATTTCACCTTGTATTCTATGACTCCTCATCTTCTAAAGATTCATCCACCCCAAATATTGAAAACTTTTTATGTACTGTATTTTAATTAAATGTTACTTTTTTCCCTAAAATTTTTGGAAAAAAATATTTGGTAAGTGACTAAGAAGATTGCAGCCTTAAATTTTTTTTCTGCAAAAGGTATTTTTTATTGTCAAAAAAAAATTAAAAAACCCCCCAAGGGAATGGGTGTGGGGTCCCCCCACCCTTTAGATCAAACTTGAAGCCTCCCCTGCTCCCCGGACTGTTTATTCCTACAAGTTTTTAATGCTTCTCCATGAAAGTAATAAAATAATCATTTCAGATATAATTTTCAGATATATCCATCAAAACATACGTAAAAATTTTTATTATCATAAAGGGGTACATATTTCATCATCAAATGCATTATTCACGGTTGTTGTTACTTCCACAAACCCCGTACTACTTTACCATTTTGTTTTCTGCATATAAATTAATATAAAACCAAAATAATTTTATATTTACCAAAAACAGCATCATGTACTCTGTCTACAAAACAAAAAAAGTTAAAAAAGGGGTTCATACTTACTGATTTTTGTTACATTCGGGGAGTGCTAAACCCCTAGGGTTTTACAGTCCCGGAGGGGAAAGGAAGACAGACTTTATTCAAGAAAGTACAGGGCCCAAATTCCCCTTTTAGTTTTTAAAGCACCCGTAATTTACTGAAACCTCAGCTTTGTTATATACTGTTTTTTTTTACCATATAAATGCCAATGCACATTTATTTTTGCATCACACCCCTCTCTCTTTACACATTTCCCCCTTCACTTTTACTTGAAGTGCTGAAAAAAGACCCTTTTTGGGTTTGTGTTTCATTTTATTATTTTATTTAGTTTTTCATGACCCCGCTCTTTTCACTTGGTTCTATAGAAATTAATAACAATTAAAGCCTTTTGTCTTTGAAAAATAAAAAAAAAGCGAACTCCTTCATGTTTTTTTCTTTTTTAAAAATAAAAATTTCTAAGTACCTTAAGATTATTTCTTTTTAAAATCTTTAGTTTAAAAATCGAATTAAAATCTTAAAACTTCTAATTTTTAATAGGGATCAGAATGATATCACTTCCTCAAAAGGGTAAGATTTATCCTTAAAGATGTTGTGCGGCTAATAATAAGCCTTAAACTTTATAAGATTACTGATCTTCTGTGTCCTATATAAGCATGGGAATAAAGCATTATAATCTATTTAATCACAATACATACTGCCTGTACTATGTGTGAAATCAATAGATTTTTTAATGTTGCATTTTTTTTTAGAATGTGTGCATTATTCATTACTGAGTTTTTTGTTATGTATATTTTAGAGTATTAGATTAATTTGTAATTTATAATAGTTATATTTTTTATGTGGACGAAGGATAAAAATCAAAAGCATTAATATAGGTACAATAATATGTGTAATTGTTTTAATACAATTTATAAATGGCCTGCATTTAAGTTCAAAGGTTTTAATATCAAGTGCATGACAGTGATTATCCTATTAGTACTGTATTCGATAACCATAACAGTATAAATTACAAAAAATATTGCTCAACTTAAGCTGATTTCATGCTATTGTTTGTACAAAATTTCACATATTTGTTTTAAAACGGGAAAACAGAACTATGCTAGTGGTGTCTCATCTTCAGTGTTTAATGTGTAATAATTTTTAATTTTCAGTGGCTACTGGATTTACAAACTCTTATATTCTGTTTTAGTATTCTATTTTTTTGTGAAGGAAAAATCTTTTTTATTTTTTTGGGGGGGGGGCATTTTGTGCTTACAGTTATGGTCTCTTGTTCCCCCTGTTGCTGGTGTAAAGAAATCTTTATTTGAATCCTTTTATGGCCTTAAGTGTTTTTTTTTTTGTGTTGTTGTTATCAGCCAGTGGGAGCATATTTAATATTTCCAGTCTTTTTCTAAACATTTTATTTCGGGGAGGATTTTGTAGTTTATTGGAATTTTTCTACCTCATTTGTGTATTGTATTCAGTGTTCTTTTTAACCTAAACAGTCCAAACGTATATACTATACATTCTTATGCGTAGTGCCCCAAACAATTATACATTTTAATTTTCCTGCCTCCAAATTTGGAAATGATTGCTCTGAGATGCCTGGTCAGCATAGAATGGGTCTTAACACTCAGTGTGCACCATATTAAAAAAAATCTGGACCACTTGGTACCTTGTGGGAGCGTTAGTTAAATTGAGCACCAGCTAGAGCAAACATTTGTGGCAAACACCAAGGATTTACTGATGTAATGCCATATTAACACTCCTCTTTTAAGAGGAAAGTGATGTTAACCCCAAGTGTGGGTCTGTCGATCTCTGTCTCTGTCTTTGTCTATCTCTTTCAATCTGTCTTGTCTATCTCTGTTTACAGGTACACCTAAACACAAGTATACATAGTGTAAATTACCTAGGATAACCCAAAAAAACCCAGACAAAGTGCTATACTCTGCTTGAAGATGTGAGTAAACATGATGATGCAGTCTTGGGGCTCTCTTGAGGCGAGAGCTAGATGGATAGACAGAGAGCCTGATAGAAGAAAAATAGACAGAATGTTAGTGTACCAGCGAAAACAAAGCAAATGTGATGCTAAATCAAATGTCACCTCTAATCTTTTCTTATCAAGTGTTATCACTGCACCCTTGTGTGTGCTCATTAACCCCCTTCAGGGTCCAAGGCCCAATCTGAAGTGGTGCCCCAGTGTCCAAGAATTTAAAAAAAAAAAATTTGTTATTTTTTCTTATGAAATGGTAGAGAATCTTTTTGTAAAGGAAAATTAAACAAAAAGTACGAAATTTGATGGAAAAATTGACGAAATTTGTTCTCGCGAATTTTGATGTGTCAGCGATTTTTCGAATCGGCGATTTTGCGAATTTGACTCCCATTTTAGGCCAATTACATTATTCCAGTAAACCCAAATTCTTAGCTATTTCGCTGAAATTACTTCTATTCTATCGATTGAGCACAAGAAATCGCCAAGTCAACTGTTTCAACTACAAATTAAAGTGATCGGAAATTGTTAATTTGGGCCCAAATTTTAACACAAATTTCAAATATTTTCCCAATTTCAAAAATAGGGTCCAGAATAAAAAATGTAGGTATTCCTGGAACTAAACTAACATTTCCTCTGTTCATTAGTTAGTTTTGAGGCTTTACAAATAAATTCCATTTGATTTTTTATTCACATAATGAAATTTTTTTCACACCAAAAAATAGGGAAAATTTACTGTTATGCAATACTGAATAATTGTATAAATATCATCACCATATTTTTGAATGCATATTAGACCCCCCAGCTGGCGTGTATTAGACGTGTGAGGTCGTTTGTTTACTTTGAATATCGGCAAAAATTTACATTTCTGCTACTTTGAGCTCAGTTTCAAGCATTCCAGTGCTAAACCAATCAAAATCATCTCTATTTCTGTAATACGTCTTCCATTCTATCAAATGAGACCCAAGAAATCGCAAATACAACTATAAAAAACATACCCAAAAAACACTGCAAAGTCGCTGTTTTAATCGAAAAATCATGATTTCAGTTTTTTCTCTAATTATACAAAGTGTGCTGCAGGATCTGTTTTATGTGGTGCACACTACCTCATAGATTTTATTCTCTCATAAACTAGGCCCCAAATGTAAACCCTCACAGTTTATCAGTGAGCTGAGCTCATGATGAGATTACGGTTTGGACCCTGAACGAAAGCCGTAGATCTACGGAACGGACCCTGAAAGGGTTAAAGGTTCCCTCTCTTTTCAAATGTTATTTTATCTTGTCATTGTCAGGGGTGAACTGTTTTTCATGCTTCAAGGGAACTATCGTTGTCGTCGTCCTCCTCCTTTCCCCAAAATTGCTGGGATATATAAAAAACTTTCTATATTTTTTTTTTTTTCAACAAGTCGGCCGGTCTCCCACCGAGGCGGGTGACCCAAAAAAGAAAGAAAATTCCCAAAAGAAAATGCTTTCATCATCATTCAACACTTTCACCACATCACACATAATCACTGTTTTTGCAGAGGTGCTCAGAATACAACAGCTTAGAAGCATAATGTAAAGATACACAATATATCCCTCCAAACTGCCCCAAAATCCCAAAACTCCTCCTTTAAAGTGCAGGCATTGTACTTTTTCCCATTTTCAGGACTCAAGTCCGACTATATGAAAATAAAACCCGGGTTTTCCCCGAATCCCTTCACTAAATATTACCCTGCTCACACTCCAAAAAGATCGTCAGATCCGAAGTACCATTTGTCTCCATTCACTCCTATCTAACAAGCTCACGCACGCTTGCTGGAAGTCCAAGCCCCCTTTCCCACAAAACCTCCTTTACTCCCTTCTCCCAACCCTTTCGAGGACGACCCTACTCGCCCTTTCCTTCCCCTATAGATTTATATGCTTTCCATGTCATTCTACTTTGATCCATTCTCTCTAAATGACCAAAACCCCCTCAACAACCCCTCTTTGCCCTCTGACTAATATTTTATAAACTCCACACCTTTTCCAAAATTTTCCCACTCCGAATTTTCTGCATAATTTACACCACACATTGCCTTAGACAGGACATCTCCACTGCTTCAACCGTCCCCCTCGCTGCTGCATTTACCGCCCAAGCTTCACACCCATATAAGAGTGTTGGTACTACTATACTTTCATACATTCCCTTCTTTGCTCCATAGATAACGTTTTTTTTTTTACTCCCTATTTTTCCCCAATGCACCACTCGCCCTTTTTTTCCCTCATCAATTCTTTGATTAACCCATCCTTCATAAATCCAAACCGCCGACACATCAAACTCCCAAGTATCTGAAAACATTACTTCTTCCATAACTCCTCCTCCCCAATTTGATATCCAATTTTTCTTTATCTAAATCATTTGATACCCTCATCACCTTACTCTTTTCTATGTTCACTTTCAACTTTTCTACCTTTACACACATTCCCAAACTCATCCACTAACCTTTGCAATTTTTCTTAGAATCTCCATAAGCACAGTATCATCAGCAAAAAGTAACTGTTAATTCCCATTTTGAATTTGATTCCCCATAATTTAATCCCACCCCTCTCCTGAACACCCTAGCATTTACTTCTTTTACAACCCCATCTATAAATATATTAAACAACCATGGTGACATTACACATCCCTGTCTAAGACCTACTTTTACGGGAAGTATTCTCCCTCTCTTCTACACACCTAACCTGAGCCTCACTATCCTCATAAAAACTCTTTACAGCATTTAGTAACTTACCACCTATTTCCAAATACTTGCAACATCTGCCACATTGCTCCCCTATCCACTCTATCATATGCCTTTTCTAAATCCATAAATGCAATAAAACTTCCCTACCTTTATCTAAATACTGTTCACATATATGCTTCAATGTAAACACTTGATCTACACATCCCCTACCCACTCTGAAACCTCCTTGCTCATCCGCAATCCTACATTCTGTCTTACCTCTAATTCTTTCAATTATAACCTACCGTACACTTTTCTGGTATACTCAATAAACTTATTCCTCTATAATTTTTACAATCTCTTTTGTCCCCTTTCCCTTTATATAAAGGGACTATACATGCTCTCTGCCAATCCCTAGGTACCTTCCCCTCTTTCATACATTTATTAAACAAAAGTACCAACCACTCCAAACACTATATCCCCCCCTGCTTTTAACATTTCTGTCATGATCCCATCAGTTCCAGCTGCTTTAACCCCCTTTCATTCTACGTAATGCCTCGCGTACCTCCCCCACACTTACATTCTGCTCTTCTTCACTCCTAAAAGATGGTATACCTCCCTGACCAGTACATGAATTACCGCCTCCCTTTCTTCCTCAACATTTAAAAGTTCCTCAAAATATTCTCACCATCTACCTAATACCTCCCTCTCCCCATCTACTAACTCCCCTACTCTGTTTTTAACTGACAAATCCATACTTTCCCTAGGCTTTCTTAACTTGTTTAACTCACTCCAAAATTTTTTCTTATTTTCATTAAAATTTCTTGACAGTGCCTCTCCCACTCTATCATCTGCTCTCCTTTTGCACTCTCTCACCACTCTCTTCACCTTTCTTTTTACTCTCCATATACTCTGCTTTTCTTATAACACTTCTGCTTTGTAAAAACCTCTCATAAGCTAACTTTTTCTCTTTTATCACATCCTTTACTTCATCATTCCACCAGTCACTCCTCTTTCACCTGCCCCCACCCTCCTATAACCACAAACTTCTGCCCCACATTCTAATACTGCATTTTTAAAACTATTCCAACCCTCTTCAACCCCCCTACTACTCATCTTTGCACTAGCCCACCTTTCTGCCAACAGTCACTTAATCTCCCCGAACTTCCTCCTCCTTAGTTTATACACTTTCACCTTGCTCTTACTTGTTGTTGCCACCTTCCTCTTTTCCCATCTACCTCTTACTCTAACTGTAGCTACAAAAACAATAGTGTGAATGTCACACCTGTCATGTGTTTGTGACAATTTGAGTACAATTTCAGTACCTAATACTAGTGTCAGAACAAGAATGGTTATATGTCAAGAACTACTATAAATTGTAATTATCAGAACATAAAAATTATATAAATATGAAAAATAGAAAAAAAGGTATATCATGCAACACTTCTGCAAGTTGCAGGACTCGTATGTTGCCGTCACGTGAGCATCCAGTGCCAACTTCTCGGCCTCGTATCTCTGTTAGTACTGAGCCTAATTTTTTTTATTATTCTAAGACTTAAAAAAAATGTGTTCTTTTTTTTCTAGAAAAAAAAATTTCTTTTCAAAATATTCGGGCGCTGTGCAAGAGAACGCATATATATGTTTGGACCGTTTAAGGGTTTAAGTGCAGACACCACTCTACCACTGCATTTTCCAGTATGCAGTGAAAGTGCATACTCCAATATGCAGTGGCAGAACAGCATTTTTTGCATTGTAGCATTTGCCAGTGTAGCGTAAGAGTTTTTCAAGTCTTCATTTATGTGATCTGAGAACATTCTTCTTTAATTGCTGTACTCCTCAGTCCTACTGTCTGTTGCTTTCAGTATTTTATTCCTTCAAGACGGTGCCTTAATTCTAGTAAGATCTTTTGATCCAAGACCTTAGAGCCACCTTCCCCATCCTTGGATCAAGCCTGATTAATCCCAACCCATCCCCTCCTCCCCCCCCAAGTCTTGTATGGGTTCAGCACTTCTCCATGAATATTATAATTATGTGCTAAACCCTTAGGGTCATACAGATCTGTATAATAATATCACACTATTCATGTGCCCTGTAGTGTGTTAGTGCTTTTTTTTTTATTATAATAATATAATGTGCCCTTTTTTTTGCTTTCTCTCATTTTCCTTACATACTTTTACATTAATGAAAATTGCACTTTATTATAAATCTTTCACTTTTTTGTTCAGTTTATCCAAATGTCTTTATAACATTGTCATTATTATTGCAGCCCTTATAAAGCATTTGTTTTTTTAGAATTTTTTAATTTTTTTATCGATAAACTCGGGGCAAAAGAAATTGGTTTTCAAAAATAATTTATTTCTTTTCCCTTCCGATAAGACTCCTGGGGGGATGAGAAGTTTAATTATAATTTGATATAAAAAAAAATTTTTGGGTTTTTAGCTTTTCACCGTTATCTTTGTTTAAAGGCCTTTTTTAAAGCTTTCAAGTACCCTTTTTTAAAGGTTCTGCCCTTAAGCTTATTTTTTTTTGATTAATTATTATTTTATATAAATGTTTATAAATATATTTAATTTTTTTTTTTTTTGTTTTTCCGGGCGGGGAATTTTTGAGTGGTCAATTGATGATGGGCACGTTTTTTTTTATAAGGGGGGATTCAAAAGTTATTGGGGTTTTTTAACTTGCTGCACTCTTAATATTTATAAAGTGTTACAAATGGTGTTTTTTGTATATTATTTTATTAAAATAAATTTATAATAAATAAATTATTAATAATAATCTATTAAAGGGGGGTTTATTTATTTAAAAAATTATTATAAATTTAAGATATATATAATTAAAGTTTTTTTTTTATTTAAATTTTAAAATTTTAAAATAAAAAAAAATATATTATATATATAGATATATATATAAAAATATATATATATATATTATATATATATATATATTATATATATATATTATATATATATATTATATATTATATATGTATATGTCGTGCCGAAATAGGCAGAACTTGCGATTTTGGCTTAAATAGAAAACGCTCATCTTGCCATATAAGACAAGCGAAAATTTTTTGTATGCAATAATTTCCCCAAAAATCATTCTGAACCTAACGAAAAAAAATATTATTTCACTGTGATTGTTTAGTATTAATTATTGCAAACAAATCTAAAAAAATATTTAGTTGGGTTAAGCTAAAATAACTTGCTCTTGTTATAATAAGGTTAGGTAAGTTTTCTAAGATTCTTTTGATCCAAAATTATAAATTTTTACATTAACATTATTGAAAAAAATATGAGTTCTTGCTAATTAAACCCGTTTTACCTATTCGGCACAAACACACACAAAACACACACATATATATATATATATATATATATATATATATATATATATATATATATATATATTATATTTTATATTATATATATATTTATAATATATTTTTTATATATAAAACTGTAGTATAAAAATCGGTATACATGAAATACCATTATCTAGAAGTTTATTTAAAGTGCAGCATTTAATTTATGCTAAAAGGGGCTACCTTTATTGTTAATAAATGTTCAAGTTCATGGTTTAATTTAACAACTAATAACCTCATCAAGCTTATGTTAAAACTAGATTATAAAATGCCTGACTAAAAATATAAGGCTGCACTGTGCATGATATAATGTACTTGTTTTGAATAATTAAAATAAGCTTTTGTTTTTAAGTTTATAAAAGAAATTATTTTTTATAATGTAATTGTATATACATACATACTAGTTTAACTGGTAATGGATTTTTCTGCTGTTGTAGTTACCATTATCTAGTCTAATGTTAGTAATTTCCCCAGGCACATTAGGATGGGAGAAGTTAATAGTAGTGACTGAACTTTGAGAAAATACCTAGGTTAAGTCATGGATAGATGTATCTGATGGTTAATAAATTTTCAAGCACTTCCACTTAGTAAAATGTTTGCTAACCAGGTAACATATGTCCCAATTTTTGTGAAATTAAAAAAAAAAAATCGGTAAATAAAGTGGGCGTTTATAAAATGTAATTCAACATCCCAATGAAAGGTTAATGGGGCAAGCTTCTTTAGTGATGAGATTCCTTACTCTAGCACTGCCTTTATTAACACCTTTTTAGCAAATTGATTTGGAAGTATATTCATTATTGCCTTAGTCTGCAGAAAAAAGCTTTTTTGGCAAGTTTTTAATTTTCTTTTTTCTATTAATTTTATTTGTCAATGTTGTTTCTGATTATAAATATTTTATAAAAAAAAAGCTCCTGAGTTTTTAATCTTAAACCAAAATTATTGAAAAACTGGGCATTTTGTTTATAAGATAAACTAATTTTTTAAATAAGAGTTTAATATTAGTGAATAATATTGTTTGGTTGTATGTACTTTGATACTGTTCTGTGCATTCCATCTAGTACAATAAGATGTTTAAGCAAATAAATAAGCATAAAAAACGAAACAAAAAAAAAAAAAGTTTGTGAAATAACTTTTTTGTGATTAATTTATATTAAGATATGCTGCCAGTTTACAAAAGCACATTTATATTTTTTATGAAAGCAGTACCATAACATATTTATTTGCAAAAACCCTGTATCGCTACTCTAACCAAATGAAATTTTACAATGTCTGTGGTTTTGGCCAAATGTGATTCTCCATATAGGAACATTCTACCAAAATGAATGCTGGGAGGGAAGCCAATAAATGTTTGTGATGTTTATATATTTTTGTTTGATTACAAGAACCTGTTGAAAAAGTCCTTTAAAAAGACAAAAATTATTTAACTCGTACTTAAAATTCATGCATGAGCCGGGCCCATATCTGGGCCTGGGAGTAGAAAGACTCTCGGAATTCATCATCATCCAAGGTATACAACCTACAGTGCCTGCAATAGAAATTGTTTAACATAACAATTTACATAATTTACATACAAAATATTAATTTAAAATGGGAAATTAAGCAAAATTAATGACTTACATTATCTTTTGACCTACTGTTGGCTCATTCATCTTTAGCTTTAATTACTTGTTTAATTCTTGAAGGCATACTGTCAGAGTCTTGAAGCATTCACTCTATTGTGATCCAGTGTCCTTGTCTCTCTATATTCACTCATTGTATCTCTTTATTTTACCTCCCTTTACATTCACCCTACCACTTTTCCCTCCCTCCTTAGAAAGTTCTTATGATTTGTTTTACCCCCCCACTTCCATGTGCAAACTCATTTATCTAAAACCTTATGCTTTTGAACACTTCCAGTTTCATTCTCATGTTATGGTTGTGTACACCGATAGTTCCATAAGTAAATCTCATGATGGTGTCAGATATGCAGCTGTTTTTTCTGAAATAGTAATCCAAGATCATTTACTAAATGCACATAAGTTTTTTTCTTTTTTCAAATCCTTGGACATCCCAATGTTCAGGACAATGAACAAGCAGACTCGGACACTTGGTCATCTATTTATGACCTTCCAATTTCCTGTGGGGTATTCCTTGGACTGTTTTCAATGCTTTCTTAATTTCAAACTGCTGACAACAGTGTTGGTCTGAATTGGACCATAACAAATTGTTTTCTATTGAACACATTTGGAATTCTGGCCATCATCTTTTCCATGATGATAGGGCTTTCATGTGGCATGGGAATTATGGTCTTTGCTGTACTGGGTGGCTTCCCGCTCTCTTTTTCTTGATCACTTCCACTCCCATTCTCATGCCACCACTGTGTACACAGATGGCTCTAAGTCTTCAGACGGCGTCGGATTCGCAGCAGTGTTTCCGGACAGCGTCATGCGGGGACATTTACTATCTTCAGCTAGCATTTTTACTGCTGAACTGTATGCCATTCTTGCAGCACTTATTCGTATCGCATCTATGCCTGTCATCATTTGTAGTAGTCTCAGACTCCCTTAGTGCTCTACAGGCTATACGAAAATTTGATACATCTCACCCCCTAGTTCTCCGTATCCAACTTTGGCTACGCCGTATCTCTACCAAACATAAAGATATTGTTTTTTGTTGGGTCCCTGGTCATGTCGACGTACAGGGCAATGAACAGCCAGACACTGCTGCGCGGTCAGCAGTACATGACCTACCAATTTCCTATCGAGGTGTTCCATTTCTGGACTATTTTGCTGCAATGGCTACCCACCTTCGCACCCGTTGGCAACAACGTTGGTCAACTCTGCTCGGTAACAAACTTCATTCTATTAAACCGAGCATAGGTTACTGGCCATCTTCTTGTCATCAGTGCCGAGGTTGGGAGACCACTCTCTCCCGCCTTCGCATTGGTCACACTCGTCTTACTCATGGGTATCTCATGGAGAGGCACCCTGTTCCTCTCTGTGAGCAGTGTCAAGTTCCAGTATCGATTAGCCACATTCTGTTAGACTGCCCTCTCTATCAACGAGCACGCAGAATTTGCCTCCAACGTCGTCTTCGTTCTACTACTCTTCTTTACCTTCCCTTCTTGCTGATGGACCCTCCTTTAATCCTGACTCTTCATTGACTTCTTGACAACGACTGATTTACTCCACAAACTCTGATGATACTTTTCGCACTCCCTCAGCCCTTTTAGTTCAGTCTCTTGCTGCCCTTTACCCTTTCACCATCCACTGCCCCGCTGTTATCCGTAACCTATTACTCATCCATCTCCCTTTTGCCACCTGATGCCCTCGCTTTCCTTCCCGCCCTGCAGCGCTGTATAGTCCTTGTGGCTTAGCTCTTCTTTTTTATTATAATAATAATGTACTGGGTGAGCTTCGATTCACTCAGGATGGCCATAGGATTTAGTGCTTAACTAAATAGTGTCCTGTGTTGTTTGCCATGAAAATGTTATTATTACAGTATTATTAAAATAATGGGGAGGCTCTAAACCCGTAGAATTATACAGCGCCTGTGGGGGGGAGAGATAAAGGTACTCAGGCTTAACCCTTTGACTGTCGCGGCCGTATATATACGTTTACGAGGTACCGTGTTTGATGTATATATACTCATAAATTCTAGCAGCTTCAAATCAGGCAGGAGAAAGCTGGTAGGCCCACATGTGAGAGAATGGGTCTGTGTGGTCAGTGTGCACCATATAAAAAAAATCCTGGAGCACGCAGTGCATAATGAGAAAAAAAAACTCCGACCGTTTTTTTTAATTAAAATGCCGAATTTATGGTCTATTTTCGTATAGTATTTGTGGTTGTATTCTCGTTTTCTTGGTCTCATTTGATAGAATGGAAACTATATTATAGAAATAGAGGTGATTTTGATTAATTTTACTATAAACAGAACCTGGAAATGGAGCACAAAATACAGGAAATGTTTGATTTTTGCCGATGTTCAAAAGTAAACAAATGATGTCATTGTCCAATAAATGTCCAAATAGCCATTCTAATATGCAGTCATGAATGGGTTGATGTAATTTTTACAATTATTACAATATTTCAGTAGTCTGCATAACAGTAAATCTTCTATTTTTTGTTTGAATAAAATTTCAAAATAAAAAGCAAGAGTAATATTAGAGGGGCCTGGAGACATGACTGATGAACAAAGAAAATGTTATTTTAGAGCCAGGAATGTCTGCATTGTTCATTCTGGTCCTTATTTTGAAATTGTCATATTTTTTAATTTTTGTGAAATTGGCCAAATTGCAAATTTCTGACCATGTTATTGGGTAGTTGAAATCGGTAAATGGGCAGTTTCTTGTACTCAATCGGTGGAAAAAATGAAGTTCTGAAGAAATAGCTATGAGTTTGGTTGACTGGAATAATGGAATTAGCCGAAAATAGGGCTCAAAGTGGGCGAAATCGCCGATTTGTAAATATCGCCGAGGTCGCTAACTTCGCGAGAGCGTAATTCCGTCAGTTTTCCATCAAATTTCGTTTTTTTTTTTGGTGTCTTTACAATCGGAAAAAGATTCTCTATCATTTCATAAGAAAAAATAATTTTTTTTTTTTTAAATTTTGCGACACCAGGAGACGCCTCAGGATTGGGGTTGCGACAGTCATAGGGTTAATTCAGGGAACTGGAGCACAGATCAATTCCCTAGATCAAGAGCCCCTCACCAGCACCAAGGAGCCCTCCTTGAGGGGCCATGCACTGTGACCTGTGAATTCGTTGCTTCTCTTTTCTGGAAGTTAAGCAAACAGGTAGTTTGTGGTCTGCAGGTAGGCAACATACTTCTTTGGTAGGATATAGGTTGAATGGGAGGTTCAGTGCTGGCCCCACTGAATCAATCAGCTGGTGTAGCATTGCTCTTATCTGCCTGTAGAACGATGTGTTCAGCGAGCATCTGTGATTGGGCACCACTTCGATCCTGTGGCTGTCTATATAGCTCACTGATGTTACTTTGTGTATACCTCTCTATTAACCCTGGGGTCATTTGTTTTAGTCTATGGTTAATTATTATTATTATAATCAAAAAGAAGCACTAAGATCTATGGTTAAGCCTCCCCTTGTTGGGCTGGATGGTGGTAGGCAAAATAGGGAGCTACAGGTGATTACTAATGTGTGGCTTGTCTTCATGCTACACAACCTACTGATGACCCCCTGCCCACCCTAGGATTCTCCTCAGAACCTGATACTGCTCTCAGGCACTACTTTATTGCTTGACCCTGGTGCTTAGTATCCACCTTAACCCCCTTTGATACCTTTGACTTTCACAGTACTTGGTCATGCTCCTGGCTTCTTCCATGATGCAGCATCAATTTTCAGGTTGTTTGCTTGTCATGGGACAGAGGCTCAGTCATTATTTAAATAGCCTTGATACAAAGCTAATGATTCTGTCTCTGGAACTGTTACCTCCTTGCTCACATCACAAGAAACAGGCTACCTGGAAACTTCTTTTCCCTCATATGTATTTCAAAAACCATCTTGGACAAAATTCCCTCCAACCAACACCTGGTTACCTCACTGACCATTGCATTAGCAAAGCTCCCGTGAGACATGATGGCCAAAATGTATGCTCTCATGAGGCATGTTGGCCAAAATGTAATCTTTCATAACCTTAACCCTTTGACTGTTTTGGTTGCATATACATGTATATGTCTTACGAGCCAATGTGTGTGACGTATATACAGTGGAACCTCTACTTACGAGTTTAATCCGTTTCATGACCTTGCTCGCAACTGGATTTGCTTGTTTGCAGAGTCAATTTTCCTCATTTAAATTAACTGAAATGGAATTAATTCGTTCCAGTGGAATTCCAGGCACAAGAAAATTTCCCTAATATCAACTCTGCAGCTTATTTATCTATCACAATTCATGTAATATGACATAATAAACAATATTAATAACACAGAAACATGATATATACACTAGAATGAATAAAAAACTACATGTCATTAGGTATGTGGCTAATGGTGGTGACAGCAGCCATTGTTGTTGGGGTTTATAGGGCCACCACAGCTGCCATTCCTGCTGCTGACTACATGTGTAGAGAACCTAGGATAACCCAAAAAAATCAGACAGAGTGACTTATAAGTGCTACACTCTTAATGCTTCACTTAATTGCTACAATCTTAATGCTACACTTTGCCACTGCTGCTTCATGTTGTCTGCCACTGCTACCTCATGTTGTCTGCCACTGCTGCTTCATGTTGTCTGCCACTGCTACCTCATGTTGTCTGCCACTGCTACCTCATGTTGTCTGCCACTGTTACCTCATTTTGTCTGCCACTGCTGCTTCATGTTGTCTGTCACTACTGCTTCATGTTGCCTGTCACTGCTTCTTCATGTTGTCTGCCACTACTACCTCATGTTGTCTGCCATGGCTGCTTCACATTGTCTGCCACTGCTGCTTCATGTTGTCTGCCCCTGCTACCTCATGATGTCTGCCCCTGCTGCTTCATGTTGTCTGCCACTGCTGCCTCATGATGTCTGCCACTGCTACCCCATGATGTCTGCCACTGTTGCTTCATGTGTCTGCCACTGCTGCTTCATGTTGTCTGCCACTGCTACCTCATGATGTCTACCACTAATGTCACCAAAGAAATCGAACATTTCTGCTATTTTGAGCTCAATTTTTAAAAGGTACTTTTCATCGTGAAACCAATTAAAATCATATTTATTTTTGTAGTATATCTTCCATTCTATCACATGAGACCAAATAAAACGAGAATACAACCATAAAAAAACCATATGAAAACATACTGCTAAGGGGAGGTTAATGGCTGAGAAGTGAACTCCATTATTTATGGTCCGATTTCTTTCATTTTTGGTGTACGTTAAGAAGCATCTTTTCATCATACATTGCCCAAGTTCAATAAGATAGTCCAACAAACAACTTAGATCCCAATTCCCTAGATCAAGAGCAAGAGCCCCCTCACCAGTGTCAATTAACCTTCCTTGAGGCCTGCTCGCATCTGGAAATTTTGCTCACGTCTGGAAGCAAAAAAACTGAACCGAGCAGCTGCTCGTATCTGGAAAAACTCGCACATGGATGCACTCGTAAGTAGAGGTTCCACTGTATACTCAAAAATTCTAGCGGCTTCAGATCAAGTGGGAGAAAGCTGGTACTCCACATGTGAGAGGATGGGGTCTGTGTGGTCAGTGTGCACAGTATAAAAAAATCCTGCAGCACACAGTGCATAATGAGAAAAAAAAAACTCCGACCGTGTTTTTTGGATTAAAACGCTGACTTCGAGGTGTAATTTTCGTATAGTATTTATTTTTGTATTCTCGTTTTCTTGGTCTCATTTGATAGAGTGGAAGACATATGATAGAAACAGATGATTTTGATTGGTTTCACTATGAAAAGGATCTTGAAATGGAGCTCAAAGAAGCAGAAATGTTCAATTTTTGCTGATGTTCAAGAGTAAACAAATGACATCATTGTCCAATAAATGTCCAACAAGCCATTCTAATATGCAATCATGAATGGGTTGGCATTATTTATACAATTATTACATTAATGCAGTAGTCTACATAACAGTAAATCTATTTTTGTGCGAATAAAAATTCAAAATAGAAAGCAAGAGTAATATAAGAGGGGCCTGGAGATGTGACTGATGAACAGAGAAAATGTTATTTTAGTGCCAGGAATGTCTGCATTGTTCATTCTGGACCCTATTTGAAATTGGCATATTTTTTAATTTGCTTGAAATTTGCCAAATTGTCATTTTCTGACTACTTTATTGGGTAGTTGAAGTCAGTAAATGGGCAGTTTCTTGTACTCAATCGATAGAAAAATGGAATTCTAAAGAAATAGCTATGAGTTTGGTTGACTGGAACAATGGAATTGGCTGAAAATAGGGCTCAAAGTGGGCGAAATAGCTGATGCATAAATATACCCGAGATCGCTAACTTCGCGAGAACGTAATTCCATAAGTTTTCCATCAAATTTTGTACTTTTGGTTTCATTAGCATCAGGAAAAGATTCTCTACCATTTCATAAGAAAAATAATTTTTTTTTTTTTTTTAATATTTTGCAACACTGAGAGAGACTAGGATTGGGGGTTGCGACAGTCAAAGGGTTAAAGCAGTTAAGAGATTTTGTAGATAGCAAGGCTCAGGTTACAATACATAGGAGGAAGATAATTTTCCAGTAAAGGTAGGCCTTAGACTGGGCTGTTTTAAAAACATTTATAGATGGGGCTGTAAAAGAAGTGAATACTAGAGTGTTGGGAGAGGTGTGGAAATGAAAGATGGTAAAAACTTGTATGGAGTTGTCACAGTTGCTTTTTTGCTGATTACAGTTCTTATGGGAGATTCTGAAAAGAAGTTGCAAAGGTTAGTAGACAAATCTGAGTGTATGTAAAAGAAGAAAATTTAAAGTAAACATAAGAAAGAGCAAGGTGATGAAAGTAACAAAAAATAAAGGTAATGAAAGCTTGGATATAAAGTGGAAGGAGGGAGTATGGGGAAAATAAATACTTTAGATACTGGGAGGTATTTGTAGGGGGGTAAGTCTAGAAAAAAGGTGAACCATAGAAGTAACGAGGGGGAAAAAGGTGGTGGTACCTGGGGCACGTGGAAGATAGAACCTTACCATGGAGGCAGAAAGAAAAATTCAAGTAGTATATGGAGGACTAACCCTTTAAAGGGCATGAAGACAGGTTTTAAACTAGGGGGGATATACAAATTTTTTTTTGCTGATAAAATACTCAATTTTTTTTTTTTAAGTTATATGTTTAATAATAAGAATACTTATTGCTCAATGGGGTATTAAAAAACCCAAAGGGGGGTTAATTTTTAAAAATCTCTCTTAAATTGCCAAATGCATTACTCACATAATTTCAGGCACCACAGTGAAACTTTCAAACGAAACAAAAAAAATGAAAAACCTATGAATACATTTACATATTAATCCTTTCAGGGGGCCAAAAGGCCAAAATTTAAAATGGCACATTTCCAAGAATTTTTAAAAAATAATTTTTTTTATTTATTCTTAAAATGGAAGAATCTTTTTCTAAAGGTAGTAAAACAAAAGTACAAATTTTATGGAAAAAATACGAAATTATGCTCTCGCAAAAATTTTTTTTGGTCAGTGATATTTTGCATCGGCGATTTTTCCGACTTTGATCTATTTTCCAATTTCACATTTTTCCAGTCGACCAAATTTTAGCTATTTCACTGTATACTTCTATTCTTCGTTTTAGCAAAAGAAACCCAAGTCAACGTTTCAACTACAAAATAGTGATCGGAAATTTTTAAAATTTGGGGCCCAATTTAACCCTTTCAGGGTCCGTCCCGGAGATCTACGGGTTTACGTTCAGGTCCCAAACCGTAATCTACGTCTGAGCTCACTCACTCTGAAAACTGGAGTGGTTTCATTTGGGCCTAGATATGAGAGAATACATCTATTGGTTTGTTGCACCCATAAAACGATCCTGCAGCACACTTTTATAATGAGAGAAAAAAATGAAATCAGATTTTTCGATTAAAAAAAGCGACTTTGCAGTGTTTTTTCGTATGTTTTTTATAGTTGTATTTGCGATTTCTTGGTCCAATTGATAGAATGGAAGACATATTACAGAAATAGAGATGATTTTGATTGGTTTTTAGCACTGGAAATGGCTTGAAACTGAGCTCAAAAGTAGCAGAAATGTTAAATTTTTGCCGATATTCAAGAGTAAACAAACGACCTCACACGTCTAATACACGCCAGCTGGTGGGTCTAATATGCATTCACAAATATGTGATGATATTTATACAATTATTACAGTATTGCATAACAGTAATCTTCTATTTTTTGGTGTGAATAAAAATTCATTATGTGAATAAAAAAATCAAAATGGAATTTATTTGTAAAGCCTCAAAACATAACTAATGAACAGAGGAAATGTTAGTTTAGTTCCAGGAATACCTACATTGTTTATTCTGGACCCTATTTTGAAATGGAATATTTTGAATTTTGTGTTAAATTGGCCAAATTAACAATTTCCGATCGCTTTAATTTGTAGTTGAAACAGTTGACTTGCTGATTTCTTGTGCTCAATCGATAGAATAGAAGTAATACTAGTGAAATAGCTAAAAAATTTGGTTGGCTGGAATAATGTAATTGGCCTAAAATGGGAGTCAAAGTCGGCAAAATCGCCGATTCGTAAATATCGTTGACACATCAAAATTCGCGAGAGCATAATTTCGTCAATTTTCCATCAAATTTCATACTTTTTGTTTTATTACCTTCACAAAAAGATTCTCTACCATTTCATAAGAAAAAATAAAAATTTTTTTTTTTGAAAATTCTTGGACACTGGGGCACCACTTCAGATTTGGGCCTTGGACCCTGAAAGGGTTAATGCAAAGTTCAAAATATTCCAATTTCAATGCAGGCATTCCTGGCACTAAACTAACATTTCCTCTGTTCATTAGTTACGTTTTCAGGCTTTACAAATGAATTCCGTTTTGATTTTTATTCACATAATGAATTTTTTATTCAAACCAAAAAATAGAAGATTTACTGTTATGCAATATTGTAATAACTGTATAAATAATATCACCACATTTGTGAACATATATTAGACCCGCCAGCTGGCGTGTATTAGACGTGTGAGGTCATTTGTTTACTCTTGAACATCGGCAAAAATTTAACATTTCCGCTACTTTGAGCTCAGTTTCAAGCCATTTCCAGTACTAAAACCAATCAAAATCATCTCTATTTCTGTAATATACCTTCCATTCTATCAAATGAGACCAAGAAATCGCAAATACAAGTATAAAAAAACGTATGAATAAACACTGCAAAGCCGCTGTTTTAATCGAAAATTACGGTCTCAGTTTTTTTCTCTCGTTATGCACTGTGTGCTGCAGGATTTGTTTTATGTGGTGCACACATACCACATAGATGTATTCTTCTCATATCTAGGCCCAGATTTACTACTCACAGCTTATCAGAGTGAGCTCAGCTAATGGCGTAGATCTACGGTTTGGACTCTCAACCTAAAGCCGTAGATCTACGGCACGGACCCTGAAAGGGTTAAGTAATTTGATGAATATGTAATCAGAAATCAATTACAAAAGTCTGAATAATTTCCAGTTATATTAAACAGTATTTTTTATTTAAAGGTAAACCCTTTCAATGTTTGTGTCATAGTTTTACAAGTTTGCATCTCTGTCCATGCTGTAGTTCTGCGCAATGAGCTCAGCTCACTCAGATAAGCAGTGAGTGGTAAATTTGGGCCTAGATATGAGAGAATGGGTTGATGCAGTAAGTGTGCACCAGATAAAAATAATCCTTCCCCATGCAGAGCATAATGGGAAAAAACTGTGACCGTGTTTTGGTATAAAATAGTGACTTTGGGTGTATTTCTGGATGGTTTTTTACTGTTGTAGTTTCAGTTTCTTGGTCTCATTGATAGAAGTGAAAATGTATTACAGAAACAAAGTAGCTTGAAATTTAGCTCAGTAGCAGGAATGTTTGATTTTTGCTGATATTCCAAAGTAAATAAATCACCTCACTCTTCTAATACAGGTCCAACTGGACAGTCTGAGTTCATGAATACCCCGATATTATACAATCATTACAGTAATGCATAACAGTAAATCTATCTTTTTGTGTGAATAAAAATTCAAAATGAATTCACTTGTGAACCCAGGGAACTAACTAATGAACAAAGGAAATATTATTTTAGTGCCAGAAATGCCTGCATTGTTTATTTCTGGACCCTATTTTGAAACTGGCATATTGTGCTCAATCGATAAAATGGGAAAACAAATTAGTGAAATAGCTAAGAATTTTTGGGCCACTGGAATAATGTAATTGGCCTAAAATAGGACTCAAAGTGGGAAAATCACCGAGGCATAAAAGTACAGTGGTACCTCGAATTTTAGCTGAATTCATTCCAGAAGGCTGTTTGAGTGCCGTTACCAAACACATTTGTTCCCCTAAGGAATAATGTAAATTAGATTAGTCTATTTCATACCCCCAAAAATACACTTACAAAACCCTTACAAAAATACACTTACATAACTGTTCGAGTTGGGAGCTTTTTTAAATTTGAGGTACTACTGTTTTTGTATATTATTATAATAACTTGAAACTGCAAATCTAAAATTATAGATGGAATTGAAAAACAACCTCTCTCCAAATTAAACCCCTGACTGTTGCAACCCAATCCTGAGGTGTCCCCTGGTGTCAAAAAATTTCCAAAAAAAAAAAATCTTATAAAATGATAGAAAATTTTTTCCCCCGATTGTATGAACGTAAAAAAGAACAAAATTTTGATGAAAACTGATGGAATTAGCTCTCGCGAATTTAGAACCCGAGATATTTACAAATCGCGATTTCTCCACTTTGGCCCCTATTTTTGAAATTTTCCATTGTTCCAGTTGCCCAAAATCATAGCTATTTCTTTAGAATCCATTTTTTCTATCGATTGAGTACAAGAAAGTCCCCATTTACCAATTTAACTACCCAACAACGGTCAAAATTTTTGCAATTGGCCAATTTCACAAAAATTTAAAAAAATAAAAATTTTTCCAAAATAGGGTCCAGAATGAACAAGCAGACTTTCCCTGGTTTTAAAAAAACATTTTTTTTGTTCATCGTCACACTCCGGGCCCCTCTGATATTACTCGGCTTTCATTTAAATTTTTTATTCAAACAAAAAATAAAGTTTAGATGCAGATACGAAATTTTGAAATAATTGTTAAATAATGTAAACCCCTTTCGACGCATTTTAGAATCACTATTTGGGACTTTATTAACAATGACATCATTTTTTACTTTTGAACATCGAAAAAATATGAAAAAACATTTTTTCCCCTCTTTGAGCCCCAATTTAAAAGGTTTTTTCATAGTAAAACCAATCAAAATCACCTCTAGTCTAACATGTTTTCCATTTACCAAATGGAAACCCAAAAAAAGGGAATACAACCATAAATACCATTGAAAAAGACCATAAAGTTTGGGATTTAAAATTTAAAAAAAAAAAGGTCGGAGTTTTTTTTTTTTTTCATTATCACTGCGTGCTGCAGGATTTTTTATAGGGCACCCGGGCCACACAGACCCATTCTTCCATGTGGGCCCACCAACTTTCTCCTTTGGGCTTGAAGCTGCTAAATTTATGAGTACAGATATATACTCAAAAACGGTGGCTCGAAGACATATATATACGACTGAAACGTCAAAGGGTTAAAATAAATTAAGTGGCACATTTCCATTATACAGATTTTAAATTTTTTTAACTCTGAAGAAGATTTAGATTTTGCCACCGAAGTGGCTAGTTTATTGTGCACCCCATACCCATCCTGTGGCGGTAGCGCGAGAGCATATGGATATACAAAAGGCCTAGGAACTAGGCCCCAAAGGGGTTTTAACGGGAATACATATGGATTTATATCTACACTTATCTGTTGCAAGCAAATTTAGGAAATTTGTTTTGTATATCTGGTATCTTTTTTTCATTAATAAGTTTATCTTGACATGTCACATAGGTTATTATACTGTCTGTCTCTGTATTCCTCAATAAGTGGAAAATTTAAAGCAAATAGTGTTCAAGAGAGTGACCATATGCCTGATCACATAATTTACATTTAGTTTGCATCATCTGTGTGTCTCCCAAACTGCCAGAAGTACTTGTAACCAAGCCTAAGCCTGGCCACTACAACATCAGTCAGTCTGTTCACATTGCAAGTTGCTCCATAAACATACTTATCTACATTCATATTATCATAGTGGGTTATAGATCTACTCAGGCTTTTAACTGCATTCCTATAACAATCATTTTCATTATTTACTTCTCTCCTAATATTATTCCTAATGCTAGACACAGTTATTTAGTAATTTAAGCATACAAACAGAGGTACAAAAAATACAGGTAAGAGCAGCATGCCAAAGCCACTTATATGCATAGCATTACGGGCTGGCTTAAAATTAACTTAAGATTAACTAAGCAATGATGAAATCAGTGATAAAACATTATTGTAAACAGATAACTATAAAGCACAAATGAGTATTACAAAGACGGTCATATGGTTGTTTGCATTGCGTACATTCAGTTAATGGATATTCTTTTAGGTAGTGTTTTAAAAAAATAAAAAGTTAGTTGGGTCCTGGGTTTTAACTTTTGTGTGATAAATTGTGAGAAAATAAGGAATACAATTTATGGGGTTCGTTATTCAGTATTTTTTTGGGTTTTTGAGTGAGAAAGTGATTTTTTGAGAAAGACTTGATTTAAAAAACAGGTAGTGTTTCTTTTATTTAAGGTAATGAATTCCAGATTTTGGGGCCCTTTTTATGGCTTGATTTTTTGCATAGCTGAAAAGGACAAAAGGGAACATCAAAGAGTGATCTGTGCCTTGTGTTAGGGTCATGTGTTCTTTTGAGGTTGGAAGGAGATTTTTGAGGGGAGGGTTTAAATATCAGATTTAAAAGTGTTCTATGATGAATAGGTCAAAAAAAAGTATGGATTTTTTTGTAGTGAGTAGGTTGAGTGTTTTGAAAATTGGGGGGAGGTTTTCCTGTAGGAAATTTGTTATCATTCTAACTGCACCTTTTTTGGAAATTATGGTCTGAGAGGGTTTTAATTGTTGTTGAGCCCCATGCACAAATTCCCATAGGTGAGATGGGGGAAATAGAGAGTGATAAAGGGCCAGGAGGACTGACTGGGGAACATAGACCGATCTTCATAGTATCCTACATTTTGGAGATTTTCTTAGAAATTTGTTGTATAGTGTATGAAATTTTGAGTCATTATCGGGGTGTTTCCGGGAAATTTTTCCCTCTGTTAGTTTTGGATAGGTGATCCGTTTATTGTTATTTTAAGGGGTAATCTGTAGCTCTGTTCAAACTGAATGAAGTAGTTTTTTCAAAGTTTTGTGTAAGTTTGTTATCCCCATCCAGGGAATATTTTCTTTAAATTTGTGTTTTCGTATTGGGAGCGTGACTGGGCTTGGGTGACAGAAACTATGTAGTTCACTGCAAAAAAAGGGGGGTTTTATAATTTCGAAGCATTTGGAGGTCATTTTTTATGGAGAAAGAGAAAAAGGCCCAAAGGCACTTCCCTGGGACACCAACTGTAATTGTTGGCGGAAAGCTTGCCCCATTTGCTTACATATGGCTTCTGTTTGCTGAGGTAAGACTTTAGGTAGTTGAGGGAGTGCCCTCTAATACCATAGTGTGACAATTTTACGTGGAGCAAGTCATGGTCAACTGTATCAAAAGTTTTAAAGGGTAAGGTCAATGAAGATCCCAGGGGGATTTCCCTTTTTCTCTATTGCAGGGGTATATATGTTCTAGCATGTGTAAAATAGCATCATTAGTATTTTTATTAGGCCTGAATCCAAATTGGCAGGGGTTGAGAATGTTTTGGGAGATGAGGTAGGAGTAGATTCGGTTATGAATTATACCAAAGTTATATTCTACATTCTCCTTCTGGGTACTCTTCTTGGCTAACATATCAACTTTATCATGAAGGAGTAATCCAATGTGTGATGGGATCCATAGCAATTGTACATTAATTCCTTTGTCCCTAATTTTTGAGTATCTATACCTGGCTTCTCCAATGAGCATGTTGTTGGAGTCATTATATGAGTCAAGAGCCTTCAATGATGACATAGAATCAGTAATGATGATAGAGTCAAGCTCAGTATCATAGGTTAGCTTTAGCGCCATTAGGATTGGGCAAACATTCAGTTTGCAGTGTAGACGCCCAGTTGTTAATTCTTATGCCTAACTCAACAAATTTATTATCGTTCTTAACTAGGGAGGTGGCAACAAGAGCAGATGCAGCCCTGCCAGAAGACTCCTGTTTAGATCCATCAGTGTAATAACTTGTGATAAACTTATTACTCCCAGCTAGGCGAGAAATTTTTCTTGAGCATTGCTCAACAAGAGATTTAAGGAAGGGATTACTGCAATAAGCTTCTTGGGAGGGACTTGTAGGTATGTGATATTAAATGAACACATCTCCATGGAGGGGTGAATGCTCTTGTTGCCTACAGTGATACAGTTTCATGCAGGTTATAAAACTTAATGCAATTGCACGTTTTCACAATCCATTTAGACTGTGTGTATTTACCTCTAGACACTTGGTAAGATTCACTGTGACAGTGTCTGGTTTCGTTTCCCAACATTCTAATACCGAGTACAGTGTTAATTTCAACAATCCTATCACTGATACTAGAAATACCAAGCTCCTTCCTCATGTTAAGAACTTTTGTAGATCTGGGACAGCCAAGAATAATCCTGAGAGCTTCATTTTGCATTAACTCCAAGGGTCGGAGAGAACTTTATCTAGCTAATATCAACATGGGAGCAGCATAATCAATTAAGGACCTAACATAGGCTATGTACATCATTCTCACATTAGCACCATAGTTGGGATTGTAGCCAGCAACAGCGTTGAGAGCATTTAGCCTAGCTTTGCATTTCTTGTTTAGTTGGGGTATAGTGGATTTTTTAAAAGGGGTAATCTACACCAAGATATCTGTAAGTTTTAATGTAGCTAATGTTTTCACCCTGCAATAGATGGGTTGGGGTGATGTCGTTTGCTTGTTAATATCTTTGTTTTAGGGGAAGATATTATGAGCCTAGTCGATTACAAATTGCTTGAACTTCATTAAGAATGGTATTCATCTTCTTATCCCCTGTTGTATGGATTATATCATCAGCATGCTTATAGCTATATGTTTAGGTAAAGGCAGGTAGAGCATTTAGGAGAGCATTAATCAGAATATTAAATAGCATGGGATAAGAACTCCTCCTGCGGTGTAACCTAAAGACATTTCTTTAGAATCACTTCTGAAGCCTTGGAAAAGGACAGAGGATACTCTATTTGACAGGTATCCTATTATCCAGCAGAGTAAGCTACCACCAATATTCATTTTGGCTAGTTCATGTAGTATAACGGTTCTGTTCGCAATATCAAATGCAGATTTTAGATCAAAAAAAAAGTGGTAAAACTAGTAGAGGTGTGTGCAGTGAGAAAGGTGAAATACAGTTCTGCACACTTTACCTTTCATGAACCCATAGAGGTAGGGGGAAAGTTGGTGTCTGATTCTGTAGTACAGTCTTTAAGCATCATTCTTTCAAAAGTTTTACAAAGACAACTAGTTAAGGAGATCGGCCTAAATGTACAGGCTGTTGGGGCTTAGGGATAGGCACAATGAGACTATTGGTCCAGGAAGTAGGAAGAACGCCCTCAATGTAACTGAGATTATACAGTGCCAACAAAGGGTTAACAGGCACGTGCCTTAGAGTTCTGAGAAAAATCATAGGTTATACCATCCTCTCCAGGAGCAGTTGATCGACCTTTGGTTAATGCATTATCTAATTCATACTCGGTAAAGAGGCAATCACTCTCATCAGTATTTTGGCTCATAAAATTAATCATTTCAACATTTCTTCAGAAGTACTCTCTAAATTTTTTCTAAATATGAGGGGAAAAAGGTTTTCATGCCTGGATTTTTTTGGACCAGTCATTTATGAGGTCATTTGCTTTTTCAAGAGGAAAGGGATGAGGCAACATTGCCAGTCTTTTTCCTGGTTTTTTATTTATACCTTTCCAAGCCAAACTCAAAGGGGTGGACCTATTTAATCCACAAAACAAACTGTTCCCATTCCTGTTGCCTAAGTTTTCCTTTCTTTTCCCTTTGCATTTTTTTTAGTGCAGCTTGGAATGTTCTGAGCAGGTCTTGGGTTTACATTCACAGTATGCTTTACCAATCCTCCTAGCTGCATGTGTTAGATTGCCGAAAGCTGTGGATCATTATGGTATTTACATTGGTTTTTATTGTTTATTTATAGTGGAGGGTCTTTGTTTCCTATTCCTGCCCATTTGATCTGTGAGAACACTCTCAATAGTGGCAATTAAAATTTCAATCATTAAATTTTGTGGGGCCAATGGGCCGTAATTCTTATACCACTGATCCAAGTGGTTAATAAAGTTGTCTCTGTGTTCTGGTCTGAGAAAAAGTTTCCCCCTTTCTGTATTTAGCTCCTTGATTGCTGGAGATGTGATCAAGATTGACAGTTGTTAGTCTTGGGAAGGGGATCAATAGAAGATCATCAACTATGACAGAGTCATGCATCGATTATGATGTATTAAATCCAAGACACAGATCTAGTATGCCACCATATATGTGAGTAGGCTCAGTAGTGCCCACAATTCAAAACATTATCATGCTCATTTAGCAATTTCACTAGTTTAGTTCCATTGGTGTTTGTTATAGACCCACCAAATTCCCTTATGTCTGGCATTAAAATCTCAAGAATGATGGTGGGTTCACAAATTGATGCGATCTGGTAAAGCATCAGGTCGAGCTGGTCACTGGGGCATAGAGATTAAAATGTTTATGGGAAAAAAAACCTGCATATACTTTGACACCATGATACTGCATGTTAACTCGACTCTGCAAGGAAGGAGTGAATGTGGCAATTCTTTCTGACATACATCACACAACAGTTGGGGTTTACCTTAGGTTATAAGCTGCATATCCAGGCAAGTTTGGTGGAGGTGCTCCTCTTTCAATCTACATTCTGCAAACAGATGACATCAATATTCTTGGTTGCACTAATATGATGTAAGTCAGGCAACCGCTTCCTGATGGAAGCAATGTTCCATGAAAAGATTTGTAATGTATCCATTGTAGTGAGTTATTACAATCTCTTGCTCATAAGATGGTAAAACTATTTTGCTTTGACTACAGTTGCAGGCATTAAGAGCAAATTTGCACAGTTTGTACGTCCTTTATCTTCAGGACCTTTATTATTAAGCATTTTTCGGCATCTTGGCAGCCAGTTAAAAGGCAAGTTTTGAAGCCAAGAGTCATGGGCTTCTTTCTGACAAATTGCTGGAAACTGAACGGGGATTGCTGCACTTTTGACATCATCACCATGCTCAAGAGCATCATCCTGATTACATATATTTATTAAACTTGTCAGGATCTGTTCAAGATGCTCAATTTTTTTCTGGAAATTTGTTATAATATGAGGAAGGTCAGGCGAATCCAATGCCTCTCCGGAGGATGGCACTTCTGGGTTAGTGCTTTCTTTAACACCTATCACCTTAACAGGTACCATGGTTACATTAGTGTTCTCTGTTTCATCATTCATTGCAGGTAGGTCCTGTGCATCTGACTCATCTCCAACTCCAGGGGGTTACCTGTGTGGTTTTCCGTCTGACTGTTGTAGTTGTGTGTATTGGGAGAAATGACAAACTCATCCCCCTATTCATGTGTAGCCATAGGTATCTTTTAGTGGCAGACCATAGTTCCACATGTGCTAGCAGGATTCTAGCTCCTCCACAGCTGGGGTTTTGTGATGGCATTCTGGTATCACCAGAATCCTTGCAGTGAGGTGGGGGTTCTTGCACACTTTGCAGAGGGTTTAGTCTCAGATCTGGCTGTGGTAGACTGGATGGCCTCATCCTCAAATTACCATTAAAGGACTGTTATCAAATTTACATCGAAGGTTGTTTGGGTTCTGACTGCAGTCCTTGTGGGAAACTGTAACCCCCAAATTCTTTACAGTTAATACACTTAAATTTTTGGCTGTCAGGGCCCCACTGTGCATTCTTAGTGGAATGTTTCCCAGCACACTTACCACACCAAGAATGTAGTATTCCACAGTCTACAGCAACATGGGCCCTAGTGCTGGCATTTGTAACACCTACGTTTAGGGGTAGGTTTCACTTCGATGTTTAGGAAACGTAAACCATGCACCCAGATATTCCGGGGAGGGGCACAGGACCCACCCAACTGGCAATAATTTGGGATTTTCCTTTAAGTCTTTTAGGCTTGATGATATGCTCACTGAGAGTCAGATGGGATGGGTCCATGCATAGAGGGTATCCAAAGATTATGATAACTGAACCCCTTTTTTAAAGTGGTGAATGTCTGGATGGAGGTCGGACCAGCTTAATACCCCGTAAGGTGTACTAAGTAGATCATTGATCAGTTCTGATTCTGTTCCACAAACACAAAGTTGTGTGTGTTTTTCCTAAATTGGATCCTTGAGTTAGGATGCTTGTTTACAGCTTCCATTAGCCATGCACACTTAGCAGGCAGCAGGGTGTTGTCAGGGAAATTCAGCTTAACACATTCTTCCTTTGAAGAAAGACTTCTTGCAGCCTCTGTGCACCAAGGACGTTTAGTGTCACATTGTGTACGAGTCAAGTAAGTCTGACTACGTCGACGCTCTAGCCCTTTCTCACTTTTTCTCTTTTGTTTATTTTAAAAAGGGCTGGAAGCTATCATCATAGGTTCCTCTATGACAGTTGCCATGTTTGCCAGTGATGATATCTGGTGTAAGACTCACAACACAGAATTCCTCGCTTATCTTTCCCTTATAGCTTATGCAAGAGTAAATATTTACCATAAAGTCAGAAGTCTAAAATAGATCATATGCACAAGTGTTCAAGATCAATGAACACTTCCAATTATACTTAACCCAGATTACTACTACTTAATACGATACACACCTTACTAAAAATACATTCAGAGACTTCTTGTATGTGTGTTAATAATATGGTACATACAATGATATAATGGATGGTACAGGCGAGGTCTTACACCTTATCACAAATTACAAAGATGAAAAGAGGAAGAGAGAGAGAGAGAGAGACAAAGTAGGTAATATTGAGCATAAAATTAGAATTCTGACATATATCACATTAAACAAGAGGTTCAAATTCAATGATAACTTCCACTTGAGTTAGTTCAGGCTACTGCCACCTAATGTACCTCACTGAAATAATAATATAGCAGACATCACAATGAATGCTGAAGACAACCTGTTACCCCAACCATAGATTGTAAACAATATTACTAAAAAAAAAAAAAAAAAAAAAAAAAAAAAAAAAAAAAAAAAAAAAAAAAAAAAAAAAACTAGGTAATGTTACAATGACAATGAGATAAATCACTCTGGTCGACTTGCTTGGTCCATCTGGGTAACTCAACATTACTATGTTATACATGTATGCAAGCATAAGTGTGCAGCTGTAGATAGATGAACCAGTACCTGAACAATCTCACTTACACACGCGTTACTATGTATGACAAGTGCTACCAAGCACACCAAGTGTACACTTTATCACTTAGAATACACTTGTGTTGATGTAAATATAGGTGAGAGTGGTACACCGCTGGTCATAATAAACACTCTCAACTTCTCAAGGTCACACACTAGGCCCAGCTTCTGGAGTTGCCAAGAAGTTTGTCAAAAATGATGTGGTGGCGGCAACATCGACGAATTCCACATACGCGCATTACATTATTTAGCGGTTTTTTAAGTTTTTTCTTTTCTTTTCCAATTTTTTTCTATTCCTACTAACATTTGGGGCCTGAGAGACCAATACTGTATATAATGTATATATATAAACTCACTGTATTGAACACAATAACTGCACTAAAGTTATTATCAATTATTGTTTACCACTGTTGTTTATTACAATAAACAAAGCACAAATCTTGTATAATACTAATGTCTATCATATATTTAACATTTACAATCCCCTGGACATTGGTTTTAGAACTGCTGGAGCTTGTGGAACTCCCTTTAAACAAGGCACCCTGCACAGAGGTACCTTACATTCCTCACACATAAACCCAGTGTCTTTGCATCTTTGTTGCTGTCGCTTTTTTTGTGCACAGACAATGCATCTCTTCTGAGCAAAAAATTCTTTTGATTGAAGGAAGTTGTATTATGAAATGATCACCTTCCCTCCTCAAACGCTTGGGTATATCCTGAGTAATTCGAGGACCTTGTTATATAGCAGGTGTTCTTACCTGGTACTTCATTATGAGTTGTCTGACAACAGACAAACAAAATTCACCATACGGTGGTCTGTTGCAGTCTTTATTTGGTACATATTATATGCACTGAGCATAGAAATGTCCATGAGATGGGAAAAAAAGTTTCAGTCCACTTGTAACTCTTCGAAAACAGTAAAAAAAAT
>NW_026468282.1:0-13487 GCF_026875155.1 Cherax quadricarinatus | reverse complement strand
GGTTAAGAACTAAAGATTTCAAAAAAGAAGTCTGGTTGGTGACATGCGACTGGGTGGCTACATTCACTTTGTGTACAACTGGTATGGTGAAAACAACTCAGACACTCACACCCACCCTGCCTCCACTATGCAACTCAACATGCAGTAATGTAAAATCACTCATGTATCTCACCCAACATTTCAGCAAACTTTGATGTAAAACATCTAGGAATGGTTTAGACATTTGCTGAAGAATTCTCTAGAGTTTGTTAAACCCATAATTGAAGGTAGTCAGTTTCCGGGGTACTGAAAAATAAAATTTTTGTAAAAGTTTAAGGCTTGCTCTAGCAAAATATGAGAGAACTAATAAAAAGCAAATGGTATAAGTACAGTAACCCCAAAAAATAAGATAGCAAAATCATTGCCATAATGTAAGACTGAGGACAGTGCTTTTACAAGAAGACATTGCAGCTCAACATGATAATACAGTATATTACTAGTAAATTAAAAGGATGTTTGGGAAAGGGTTTGTGTAAGTAGGAAAGTTGAAAGTGAATTTATGGATAAGAGTGAGGTGATGAGGGTATCAAACAATTTAGATAAAGAAAAATTGGATATCACATTCGAGGGAGGAAGTAATGGAAGAAGTGAATGTTTTCAGTTACGTATTTGGGATTTGGGACTTGTCAGTGGATGGGTTTATGGAGGATGAGGGAAACCATACAAACTGTTTAAAGGAGAAAAGGCGGTGGTGTGTTGAGGTATCTTGGAGCGAAGAGCATTATCCATGGAGGCAAAAAAGGGGGAATGCACGAGAGTATAGTTGGTACTAACACTCTTATATGGGTGTGAAGCATGAGTTGTAAATGCTGCAGTGAGAAGGCGGCTGGGGGCCCAGTGGAGATGTCGTGTCTAAGGGCACTGTGTGGTGTAAATATTATGCAGAGAATTCGTAGTGTGGAAATTAGGAGGTGTGGGTTACTAAAAGTATTAGTCAGAGAACTGAAGAGGGGCTGTTGAGGTGGTTTGGTCATTTAGAGAGAATAGAACAAAAGTATGAATGACTTGGAGAGCATATAAATCTGTTGGGGAAGGAAGGCAGGGTAGGGGTCATCCCCAAAAAGGTTGGAGGGAGGAGGTAAAGGAAGTTTTGTGGCGAGGGGCTTGATTCCAGCAAGCATGCGGGGAGGTGTTAGATAGGAGTGAATGGAGACGAATGGTTTTTGTGACCTGACGAGCTGTTGGAGTGTGAGCAGGGTAATATTTTGTGAAGGATTCAGGGAAACCATTAGCCGACTTGAGTCCTGGAAATGGGAAGTACAATGTCTGCACTTTAAAGGAGGAATTTAGGATATTGGCGATTTGGAGGGATATCTAAACTGTCTTATCTGAGCGCCTCTGCAAAGACAGGGATTATGTGTGAGTGATGGTTGAAAAATGTTGAGTGATAATGATTTTTTTTTGGGGGGGAGGGGGGGTTTTTCTTTTTTGGGTCACCCTGGGTTTGGTGGGAAATGGCTGATGTGTTAAAAACCAAAACAAAAAATGCATTAATGAGAAATCAATATTTATTTCTAGTTACTATGGAGGAAAAACTTCATGGTTGGAGAGTACTGCTTCAAGCACAGGGCAAACAGCACAGTAAGTCTCCAGGAGCATGCAAGAAGCATCGAAAGATGTTCCTGATATCTACAGTATTTGATTGTCCCAGACAGTGGATCTCCCAGCACCAACACTTCGCACTCGTGAAACCAACTACTCTTTCTCATCGTCATAATTATGTGGCATTTGCAAGAGCTTCAGATTCTAGTTAACTATCACAACTTTCAGAATTAATTTTTTATATTTAATAGTTGTAAAATATTTAATTCATTTTCATCAAACCTCACAAGAACTTATCTTAACTTTTTTTATGCATGAATCAAAATTTAGTGATTTATTTTTTATCATGTTTTATCTTTGATTCCTTATTTATTTTTTAAAATTTCTCCATTCTTTTATGTATTTTAGAGAGGTTTCAGTTGATTTATTACTTCTCTAATACAGTAACATGTATGTATAATTTGTATATAAAACCCAAAACAATTTATTCATATACAGACTGTATATAGTATTATATTGTAAATATCAGGTTCATTCAGCTTGCATTGTTACTTAACAGTGAGCAAGGACACAAAAATTAATGAAAAAAATAAGTTTTGTCCGGTAACAGGTTATTTTTTTTTCTTCCAAGGTGATTAATGAATGATTTTCTATAGCATTCTATATATACAGTGGACCCCCGCCTTACGGATCAAGCCTCCCATCTCGAACAATGATGTAAGTGTATTTTGTAAGATGCTTTTGTACAGGTACTTTGGGGCAGTCTGAAACGGACTAATCTAATTTACAATATTCCTTATGGGAACAATTTCGTTCGGGTAACGGCACCCGAACAGATTTCTGGAATGAAATAATATCGTTAGGTGGGGGGTCCACTGTTGTCATATGGAACAGCTGTTATATTGTGTATGTATTTGCATTAAAATATTCTTTCATTGGGAAATTTATAGTAAAACTCATAAAAAATATTGCCATATGTGCTTGCATAAAGCCAGGGAATAGCTTTCAGTTTCCGCCAGACAAGCACGGTTACAGGGTTAAAATTTCACCTAACCTGGTGAGGACCTTGGCACACACTGCAGGTATATTCAAAACATTTCTTGGTCAGAGTGGAGTTCCACTTACTTGGTTTAGAAATTAAACTGCAATTGCAAATTTGTGACTTTTTTTTTTTTAAACACATGGCCTGTTTCCCCACCATGGCAGGGTGACTCAAAAAAAAGGAACACTTTCTCCATCATTCACACTATCACTGTTTTGCCAGAGGCACGCAATAATGTGGAGAAAGTATAAGGGCTGTACTGTATTCATCAGGTATTTAAAAGCTAGTAGAGTAATGAATTAGTAAAGCAAACAAAAAAGATAATTTTTATTTTTAAAAAAAGGAATTGACAACAGTGTGTTTGAAAAGTCAAATATAGTGAGAAAATAGGGGGTCAGCCCATCCAGTGTAAATACGTATAACCACTGGGGGTACATTTAAACAGCCTCCTAGGTAGTGCTTCAACAAGTGATCAGGGAAATCAATCATTTTTCTACTGTAACAAATATATAAATTAGAACCTTATTGGTTTGCTATGGATGGAACTGAATGCTCTCCATTCTCCAGGCACTGTATGATCCCTAAGAGTTTAGCACTCCCCCCATGATTACCAATAACTTCAGGGAGTATTGCTGATGGCAGGATGACAAAGACCAATTAACCATGAGAGATAAACATAAGACACAATACAGGTCCATTCAAACATTATACACGTAGCTGTAGCTTTCAATACAATGATAATGATAATTTATTTCTTATAATTTAAGTATGCTATTTATATGTGATTAGTTCATGATTGGGCATACTTAACAGAAAGACCCAGTTATGTAGAAGCTAATACAACTTTATGTCCCTTTACCGTATGTATATCCGTCTTATCTACAAGTGACTGATTATATGTGAAACCTTCACTTTATTAAACACATTTGTGAGACTCGCAGTTTACAGAAGAAAGCAGCCACTGTCACATTTACAACAATTCAGTTCAGTACATACATCATGCCACAATATATGGAAAAAATATGCCATGTATAAGGAAAAGATTGTATAAGGGGAAAATAGCATGAAACTATAATACATCTTTTCGTTTAATAGCAATTTTTTTTTTTTTTTTAACAAGTCGGTTTTCTCCCACGAGGCAGGGGTGACCCAAAAAAGAAAGAAAAATCCCCAAAAAAGAAAGAAAATAATTTCATCATCATTCAACACTTTCACCACACTCACACATAATCACTGCTTTTTGCAGAGGTGCTCAGAACACAACAGTTTTAGAAGCATATACTATAAAGATACACAACATATTCCTCCAAACTGCAATATCCTGAACTCCTCCTTTAGAGTGCAGGCAATGTACTTCCCATTTCAAGGACTCAAGGTCCGGTATTATAAAAAATAACCGGTTGCCCTGAAATCCTTCACTAAATACTATTACCCTGCTCACACTCAATAGATCGTCATCAGGTCCCAAATACCATTCATCTTCATTCACTCCTATCTAACACACTCATGCACGCTTGCTGGAAGTCCAAGTCCCTTGCCCACAAAACCTCCTTTACCCCCTCCCTCCATCCTTTTCAAGACACGACCCCTACCCCGCCTTCCTTCCCCTACAGATTTATACGCTCTCCATGTCATTTACTTTGATCCATTTCTCTAAATTGACCAAATACCTCAACAAACCCCTCTTCAGCCCTATGACTAATACTTTTATTAACTCCACACCTTCTCCAAATTTTCCCACACTTCCGAATTTTCTGCATAATATTTCACCACCACATTGCCCTTAGACAGGACATCTCCACTGCCTCACCGTTCTCCTCGCTGCACTGATTCACAACCCAAGAGTTCACACCATATAAGAATGTTGGTATTACTATACTTTCATTACATTTCCTTCTTGCCTCCTAGATAACGTTTCGTGTCCCACATTTACCTCAACGCACCACTCACCTTTTTTCCCTCATTAATTTCTGTGATTAACCTCATCCTTCATAAATCCGTTCGCTGGACAGTTCTAACTCCCAAGTATCTGAAAACATTCACTTCTTCCATACTCCTCCTCCCTAATTGGGTTTAATTCTTACAAGATTTGACACATGAACAAACAAATAAAAAAACACTACTATTGGAACATACTCTGAGAGTAGTTAAACTCTCAAAACTCTTCAAAGGTATAGGCTGAAGTACTGCCATGCACTAATGGCCCTTTTCAAGGCAGGTGGAATTGCAGACCTGGAGAATATACAGAATTTTCACTGCATATACAAGTACAATAAAGCACCTCAGTTACTGGGAACGTTTGAAGTCCCTTGACCTGTACTCTGTGGAACGCAGGTATGAAAGATACGTGATATGCACTTGGAAAATCCTAGAGGGACTTGTTTACCTGGAGTTTACCTGGAGAGAGTTCCGGGGATCAACGCCCCCGCGGCCCGGTCTGTGACCAGGCCTCCTGGTGGATCAGAGCCTGATCAACCAGGCTGTTGCTGCTGGCTGCACGCAAACCAATGTACGAGCCACAGCCCGGCTGGTCAGGAACCGACTTTAGGTGCTTGTCCAGTGCCAGCTTGAAGACTGCCAGGGGTTTGTTGGTAATCCCCCTTATGTATGCTGGGAGGCAGTTTGAACAGTCTCGGGCCCCTGACACTTATTGTATGGTCTCTTAACGTGCTAGTGACACCCTGCTTTTCATTGGGGGGATGTTGCATCGTCTGCCAAGTCTTTTGCTTTCGTAGTGAGTGATTTTCGTGTGCAAGTTCGGTACTAGTCCTCTAGGATTTTCCAGGTGTATATAATCATGTATCTCTCCCGCCTGCATTCCAGGAAATACAGGTTTAGGAACCTCAAGCGCTCCCAGTAATTGAGGTGTTTTATCTCCGTTATGCACGCCGTGAAGGTTCTCTGTACATTTTCTAGGTCAGCAATTTCACCTGCCTTGAAAGGTGCTGTTAGTGTGCAGGAATATTCCAGCCTAGATAGAACAAGTGACCTGAAGAGTGTCATCATGGGCTTGGCCTCCCTAGTTTTGAGGTTCTCATTATCCATCCTGTCATTTTTCTAGCAGATGCGATTGATACAATGTTATGGTCCTTGAAGGTGAGATCCTCCGACATGATCACTCCCAGGTCTTTGACGTTGGTGGTTTCGCTCTATTTTGTGGCCAGAATTTGTTTTGTACTCTGATGAAGATTTAATTTCCTCGTGTTTACCATATCTGAGTAACTGAAATTTCTCATCGTTGAACTTCATATTGTTTTCTGCAGACCCACTGAAAGATTTGGTTGATGTCTGCCTGGAGCCTTGCAGTGTCTGCAATGGAAGACACTGTCATGCAGATTCGGGTGTCATCTGCAAAGGAAGACACGGTGCTGTGGCTGACATCCTTGTCTATGTCAGATATGAGGATGAGGAACAAGATGGGAGCGAGTACTGTGCCTTGTGGAACAGAGCTTTTCACCGTAGCTGCCTCGGACTTTACTCTGTTGACTACTACTCTCTGTGTTCTGTTAGTGAGGAATTATAGATCCATTGACCGACTTTCCTGTTATTCCTTTAGCACGCATTTTGTGCGCTATTACGCCATGGTCACACTTGTCGAAGGCTTTTGCAAAGTCTGTATATATTACATCTGCATTCTTTTTTGTCTTCTAGTGCATTTAGGACCTTGTCGTAGTGATCCAATAGTTGAGACAGACAGGAGTGACCTGTTCTAAACCCATGTTGCCCTGGGTTGTGTAACTGATGGGTTTCTAGATGGGTGGTGATCTTGCTTCTTAGGACCCTTTCAAAGATTTTTTATGATATGGGATGTAGTGCTATTGGTCTGTAGTTCTTTGCTGTTGCTTTACTGCCCCCTTTGTGGAGTGGGGCTATGTCTGTTGTTTTTAGTAACTGTGGGACGACCCCCGTGTCCATGCTCCCTCTCCATAGGATGGAAAAAGGCTTGTGATAGGGGCTTCTTGCAGTTCTTGATGAACACGGAGTTCCACGAGTCTGGCCCTGGGGCAGAGTGCATGGGCATGTCATTTATCGCCTGTTCGAAGTCATTTGGCGTCAGGATAACATCGGATAGGCTTTGTGTTAATCAAATTTTGTGGCTCTCTCAAAAAAAATTCATTTTGATCTTCGACTCTCAGTCTGGTTAGCGGCTTTGCTAAAAACTGAGTCATATTGGGACTGAGTAGCTCACTATTTCCTTGCTGTCATCTGTGTAGGACCCATCTTGTTTAAGTAGGGGCCCAATACTGGACGTTTTTCTCGACTTTGATTTGGCATAGGAGAAGAAATACTTTGGGTTTCTTTCAATTTCATTTATGGCTTTTAGTTCTTCCCGCGGATTCCTGACTCCTATAAGATTCCTTTAGCTTAAGTTCGATGCTTGCTATTTCTCTGACCAGTGTCTCCGTACGCATTTCAGATATATTGACCTCTTTTAGCCTCTCTGTTATTCTTTTCCGTCGCTGTAAAGGGAGCGCCTGTCTCTTTCTATTTTGCATCTACTCCTCCTTTTCTTAGAGGAATAAGCCTTGTGCATACATCGAGTGCCACCAAGTTAATCTGTTCTAAGCATAGTTGGGGTCTGTGTTGCTTAGTATATTTTCCCAGCTTATATCGGTTAGGACTTGGTCCCACTTATGTTTTTGTTATTGAAGTTGAATTTGGTGAATGCTCCCTCGTGACTAGTCTCATTATGTCGGTCTGGGGCTCCACGCATACATGTCTGAACCTCAATTATGTTGTGATCTGAGTATATTGTTTTTGATATGGTGACATTTCTTATCAGTATCATCATTGTTAGTGAAGATGAGGTCTAGTGTATTCTCCAGTCTAGTAGGCTCTATTATTTGCTGGTTTAAATTGAATTTTGTGCAGAGATTTAAAAGCTCGTGTGAGTGTGAGTTTTCATCAGAGCTGCCTCCTGGTGTTATTATGCAACAATATTATTTGCTATTATTCCTCCATTTTAGGTGCCTTAAGTTGAAGTCCCAAATCTTCACATGTAAATCACACCTACAGAAGCTAAAGACTCAGCAGACAATGCAACATCCCTCAATTAAAAGCAGTGGTGCCAAGAGTACACTAAGAGACAACACGGTAAGTGTCAGAGGCTCAAGACTGTTCAACTTCCTCCCAGCATACATAAATAACCCCTAGCTGTATTCATGAGGGAGTTGAGCAGGCACGTAAAGTTAGTACCAGAGCACCCTGGCTATGGTTTGCATGCAGCCAGCATAACAGCCTGGTTGATCAGGCCCTGCCCCTCAAGTGAGGTTCCTTAATACTGGTGAGAGACTCCTGATACAGGGAATTAGATCTGTGCTCCAATTCTTGAATTAAGTCTGAATGCCTTCCACCTCCCCCCCCACAGGTGCTGTATAACCCCTATGGGTTTAGTGCTCCCCCATAATAAAAATTTTCAGGTCCTGATCCACCATGAGGTGCAGTCTTGACTGGGCCGTGGGGGGCACTGACCCCAAAACACCTTCCAAGTATAAGCGCTAACCCCACAATGGTCAAACAGTGCAGCTGTAGGGACATAAAATTTTATAACATTCACACACAACAAAAAACAGGACATAATTTGCTCACATGTTATCATTATTAGTAGTAGTAGTATGTTATGAAGAAGCATGAGCAGCGCTGTATAGCCCTTGTGGTTTAGCGCTTCTTTTTTATTATAATAATAATGAATGAAAAGAAGTTGGATGTCCTGGCTCTAAGCGAAACAAAGCTGAAGGGGGTAGGAGAGTTTCAGTGGGGGGAAATAAATGGGATTAAATCTGGGTATCTGAGAGAGTTAGAGCAAAGGAAGGGGTAGCAGTAATGTTAAATGATCAGTTATGGAAGGAGAAAAGAGAATATGAATGTGTAAATTCAAGAATTATGTGGATTAAAGTAAAGGTTGGATGCGAGAAGTGGGTCATAATAAGCGTGTATGCACCTGGAGAAGAGAGGAATGCAGAGGAGAGAGAGAGATTTTGGGAGATGTTAAGTGAATGTACAGGAGCCTTTGAACCAAGTGAGAGAGTAATTGTGGTAGGGGACCTGAATGCTAAAGTAGGAGAAACTTTTAGAGAGGGTGTGGTAGGTAAGTTTGGAGTGCCAGGTGTAAATGATAATGGGAGCCCTTTGATTGAACTTTGTATAGAAAGGGGTTTAGTTATAGGTAATACATATTTTAAGAAAAAGAGGATAAATAAGTATACAAGATATGACGTAGGGCGAAATGACAGTAGTTTGTTGGATTATGTATTGGTAGATAAAAGACTGTTGAGTAGACTTCAGGATGTACATGTTTATAGAGGGGCCACAGATATATCAGATCACTTTCTAGTTATAGCTACACTGAGAGTAAAAGGTAGATGGGATACAAGGAGAATAGAAGCCTCAGGGAAGAGAGAGGTGAAGGTTTATAAAACTAAAGAGGAGGCAGTTAGGGTAAGATATAAACAGCTATTGGAGGATAGATGGGCTAATGAGAGCATAGGCAATGGGGTCGAAGAGGTATGGGATAGGATTAAAAATGTAGTGTTAGAGTGTTCAGCAGAAGTTTGTGGTTACAGGAAAGTGGGTGCAGGAGGGAAGAGGAGCGATTGGTGGAATGATGATGTTAAGAGAGTAGTAAGGGAGAAAAAGTTAGCATATGAGAAGTTTTTACAAAGTAGAAGTGATGCAAGGAGGGAAGAGTATATGGAGAAAAAGAGAGAGGTTAAGAGAGTGGTGAAGCAATGTAAAAAGAGCAAATGAGAGAGTGAGTGAGATGTTATCAACAAATTTTGTTGAAAATAAGAAAAAGTTTTGGAGTGAGATTAACAAGTTAAGAAAGCCTAGAGAACAAAATGGATTTGTCAGTTAAAAATAGGAGAGGAGAGTTATTAAATGGAGAGTTAGAGGTATTGGGAAGATGGAGGGAATATTTTGAGGAATTGTTAAATGTTGATGAAGATAGGGAAGCTGTGATTTCGTGTATAGGGCAAGGAGGAATAACATCTTGTAGGAGTGAGGAAGAGCCAGTTGTGAGTGTGGGGGAATGTTCGTGAGGCAAGTAGGTAAAATGAAAGGGGGTAAGGCAGCCGGGATTGATGGGATAAAGATAGAAATGTTAAAGCAGGTGGGGATATAGTTTTGGAGTGGTTGGTGCAATTATTTAATAATGTATGGAAGAGGGTAAGGTACCTAGGGATTGGCAGAGAGCATGCATAGTTCCTTTGTATAAAGGCAAAGGGGATTAAAAGAGAGTGCAAAAAATTATAGGGGGATAAGTCTGTTGAGTGTACCTGGTAAAGTGTATGGTAGAGTTATAATTGAAAAAATTTAAGAGTTAAGACGGAGAATAGGATAGCAGATGAACAAGGAGGCTTTAGGAAAGGTAGGGGTGTGTGGACCAGGTGTTTACAGTGAAACATATAAGTGAACAGTATTTAGATAAGGCTAAAGAGGTCTTTGTGGCATTTATGGATTTGGAAAAGGCGTATGACAGGGTGGATAGGGGGGCAATGTGGCAGATGTTGCAAGTGTATGGTGTAGGAGGTAGGTTACTGAAAGCAGTGAAGTTTTTACGAGGATAGTGAGGCTCAAGTTAGAGTATGTAGGAAAGAGGGAAATTTTTTCCCAGTAAAAGTAGGCCTTAGACAAGGATGTGTGATGTCACCGTGGTTGTTTAATATATTTATAGATGGGGTTGTAAGAGAAGTAAATGCGAGGGTCTTGGCAAGAGGCGTGGAGTTAAAAGATAAAGAATCACACACAAAGTGGGAGTTGTCACAGCTGCTCTTTGCTGATGACACTGTGCTCTTGGGAGATTCTGAAGAGAAGTTGCAGAGATTGGTGGATGAATTTGGTAGGGTGTGCAAAAGAAGAAAATTAAAGGTGAATACAGGAAAGAGTAAGGTTATGAGGATAACAAAAAGATTAGGTGATGAAAGATTGAATATCAGATTGGAGGGAGAGAGTATGGAGGAGTGAACGTATTCAGATATTTGGGAGTGGACGTTGTCAGCGGATGGGTCTATGAAAGATGAGGTGAATCATAGAATTGATGAGGGAAAAAAGAGTGAGTGGTGCACTTAGGAGTCTGTGGAGACAAAGAACTTTGTCCTTGGAGGCAAAGAGGGGAATGTATGAGAGTATAGTTTTACCAACGCTCTTTATGGGTGTGAAGCGTGGGTGATGAATGTTGCAGCGAGGAGAAGGCTGGAGGCAGTGGAGATGTCATGTCTGAGGGCAATGTGTGGTGTGAATATAATGCAGAGAATTCGTAGTTTGGAAGTTAGGAGGAGGTGCGGGATTACCAAAACTGTTGTCCAGAGGGCTGAGGAAGGGTTGTTGAGGTGGTTCGGACATGTAGAGAGAATGGAGCGAAACAGAATGACTTCAAGAGTGTATCAGTCTGTAGTGGAAGGAAGGCGGGGTAGGGGTCGGCCTAGGAAAGGTTGGAGGGAGGGGGTAAAGGAGGTTTTGTGTGCAAGGGGCTTGGACTTCCAGCAGGCATGCATGAGTGTGTTTGATAGTGAATGGAGACAAATGGTTTTTAATACTTGACGTGCTGTTGGAGTGTGAGCAAAGTAACATTTATGAAGGGATTCAGGGAAACCGGCAGGCCGGACTTGAGTCCTGGAGATGGGAAGTACAGTGCCTGCACTCTGAAGGAGGGGTGTTAATGTTGCAGTTTAAAAACTGTAGTGTAAAGCACCCTTCTGGCAAGACAGTGATGGAGTGAATGATGGTGAAAGTTTTTCTTTTTCGGGCCACCCTGCCTTGGTGGGAATCGGCCAGTGTGATAATAAAAATAATAATAATAATAAAAGAAGAATTGAACCTGTAGGGGGTCATACTGTGCTTTTGGAATGGAAAAAATTCACACTTAATTAAAGGAATTGGAGCACAGAAGGGGGTGGGAGAGTTTCAGTGGAGAGGAATAAATGGGATTAGGTCAGGAGTTTCAAATAGAGTTAGAGCTAAAGAAGGAGTAGCAATAATGTTGAAGGATAAGCTATGGCAGGAAAAGAGGGACTATAAATATATTAATTCAAGGATTATGTGGAGTAAAATAAAGGTTGGATGTGAAAAGTGGGTTATAGTAAGCGTATATGCACCTGGAGAAGAAAGAATTGTAGAGGAGAGAGAGAGAGAGATTTTGGGAAATGTTGAGTGAATGCATGGGGAGTTTTGAACCAAGTGTGAGAGTACTTGTGGTTGGGGATTTCACTGCTGAAGTGGGTAAAAATGTTGTGGAGGAAGTAGTACATAAATTTGGGGTGCAAGCGGTAAATGAAAATGGGGAGCCTTTAATTGAGCTATGTTTAGAAAGAGGTTTGGTAATAAGTAATACATATTTTATGAAAAAGGGGATAAATGAATATACAAGGTATGATTTAGCACGTAATGAAAGTAGTTTGTTAGATTATGTATTGGTGGATAAAAGGTTGATGGGTAGGCTCCAGGATGTACACGTTTATAGAGGGGCAACTGATATATCGGATCATTATATAGTCGTAGCTACAGTTAGAGTAAGAGGTAGAGGGAAAAAGAGGAAAATGGCAACAACAAGTAAGAGGGATGTGAAAGTGTGTAAACTAAGGGAGGAGAAAGTTTGGGTGAGATATAAGCAACTATTGGCAGAAAGGTGGGCTGGTGCAAGTATGGGTAGTGGGGGGAGGTTGAAGAGGGTTCGAATAGTTTTAAAAATGCAGTATTAGAATGTGGGGGAGAAGTTTGTGGTTACAGGAGGGTGAGTGCAGGAGGAAAGAGGAGTGATTGGTGGAATGATGAAGTAAAGGGTGTGATAAAAGAGAAAAAGTTAGCTTATGAGGTTCCTAAACCTGTATTCGCTGGAACGCAGGCAGGAGAGATACATGATTATATACACCTGGAAAATCCTAGAGGGACTAGTACCGAACTTGCACACGAAAATCACTCACTACGAAAGCAAAAGACTTGGCAGACGATGCAACATCCCCCCAATGAAAAGTAGGGGTGTCACTAGCACGTTAAGAGACCACACAATAAGTGTCAGGGGCCCGAGACTGTTCAACTGCCTCCCAGCATACATAAGGGGGATTACCAACAGACCCCTGGCAGTCTTCAAGCTGGCACTGGACAAGCACCTAAAGTCGGTTCCTGACCAGCCGGGCTGTGGCTCGTACGTTGGTTTGCGTGCAGCCAGCAGTAACAGCCTGGTTGATCAGGCTCTGATCCACCAGGAGGCCTGGTCACAGACCGGGCCGCGGGGGCGTTGACCCCCGGAACTCTCTCCAGGTAAACTCCAGGTTATGAGAGGTTTTTACAAAGCAGAAGTGTTATAAGAAGAGTAGAGTATATGGAGAGTAAAAGAAAGGTAAAGAGAGTGGTGAGAGAGTGCAAAAGGAGAGCAGATGATAGAGTGAGAGAGGCACTGTCAAGAAATTTTAATGAAAATAAGAAAAAATTTTGGAGTGAGTTAAACACGTTAAGAAAGCCTAGGGAACGAATGGATTTGCCAGTTAAAAACAGAGTAGGGGAGTTAGTAGACGGGGAGATGGAGGTTTTGGGTAGATGGCGAGAATATTTTGAGGAACTTTTAAATGTCGACGAAGAAAGAGAAGCGGTAATTTCTTGCACTGGCCAGGGAGGTATACCATCTTTTAGGAGTGAAGAGCAGGATGTGAGTGTGGAGGAGGTGCGTGAGGCATTACGTAGAATGAAAGGGGGTAAAGCAGTTGGAACTGACGGGATCATGACAGAAATGGAAAAAGCACGGGGGGGATATTGTGCTTTATATAAAGGGAAGGGGGACAAAAGAGATTTTAAAAAATTTTGAGGAATAAATTTACTGAGTATACCAGGAAAAGTGTTTTTGGTAGGGGTTTTTTTAAAAATTAAAAAA
>NW_026468281.1:0-13552 GCF_026875155.1 Cherax quadricarinatus | reverse complement strand
CCTGAGGCCAGAGTTAATTGTTTTGTGGAAACAGTCACAAGTACTTGTTCGTAACACTGGACACCACAGTCTGTTTGGGCAGTGGGGGCAAATATCCACAATAAAAAAGCAGGGGTGCAAAAAATAAAAAAAAAAAATAGAACTCAACAAGTTACAGGGACCAGACTACTGAAATACCCCTTGTGGTTTACGCTTCTTTTTGATTGAGATCTGAGAGTGTACAGAGACCCTTTACTGCACGTATAAGTTTGTCAAGCACCTTAACTACGGGGAAAAACGCTTGGAACATTTGATTTGTACTCCATGGAAGCGGGAAAGGGGGAGATATTCATAATCTACATTTGGGGAAAATTCCTGGAAGGGAAATGGTCCCAAATCTGCACACAGAAATCACTCCCTATAAAAGAAAAGACAGGGCAGGCGATGTAACACCCCCCCAGTTAAAAGTAGGGTCGCCATTGGTACACAAAGAAAAAAACACCAAAAGTTCGGGGGCCCAAGAGTTCAAGGGGCCTCCCATAAATCATTGAGGAATTACCAAAAAACCCCCTGGCTGCCTTCAAGAGAGAGCGGGACGATACCTAAAGTCGTCCCGGATCAGCCGGGCTGTGGCTCGTAGGGGGACTGGTGGGCCACAGTAACACCCGGGTTGATCGGGCCCTGACCCCACCGGGGGTCCTGGTCGTGGACCGGGCGGGGGGGGCTTGCCCCCCGGAAAAAACCCCCAGGTAAAACCTCACATAGTGACATGTAGCACTTCTTGCAGGTGATTCGCCAGGGTTTCTTCCCTCTTCGAGGGGAGCTGGACGATACCTAAAGTCAATATTGACTAGCCGGAAGTGGTTCGTAGCTGGATTATGTCGCCACAGTAACAACCTGATTGATCAGGCACTGACTCCCGCAAGGCCTGGCATGGTTGGGCCCGGGGGGTTAACCCCCCTAAACACCCCCCAGGTAAACCAGGTATTGGTTGCGGCGTAATTTCCTTCAGTCTGTGGGGTGATTTGGGAAGGGATTGACAAGACTACTCCTGATTGGTCCTTTAAAGAGGACTGTGAATCCTTCTTTTAAGGGGGGGGCTCATCCTTAACAAACATGAGGAAAGGAGCTGCCCCTAGCATATTGGAGGTCACTTATCTCTGCAGCGGAGGCAGCATGAGGTCCCTACCATGGTGGTGGGGAACCCCACGTGACCTGACCTGACCCCCCAGAAAGGGCCCCCCGGGGTAGTGCCACCCGAGTTTGGTGTCTCCCTCAGGAAGCCTTCCCCTTCTCCCTCCCGAATATTCCCCATTACTTTTTTTGCCCCGGGGCGCCCCAGTTTATTGTGAAACCGGTAGCCATCCTGTAAAGGTGTCACAAAAGAACAGAATTACAGACGCACCTATTTACATCTTTAAAAATATTGTTTATATTACAATTTCTTCACGAGGATAATCTCTACAAATAAGGTATCTTATTCCATTAAAATATTTGATTACTAAGACAGTTTATCAGTTATTCACTACCTGCCGGTGAAAAGTGGGATAGAATCAACATAATACATGAGAGGGGTTACCAGTAGACCTCTGGCTGTCTTCAAGGAGGAGCTGGTAGTCCCAAAAGTCAGTGACCGACAACCGGGTGGGGGTTCCAATCGGATTGCATGTGGCCACCGTAACGCCGGTTGGTCAGCCTTGAACACCCGGGAAGTCTGATCGAGGACTGAGCCACGGGGGCCGGTCCTGGAGTCTACGGGTAGACTTGACCTTTGGTTTCTTTGCCGAGTTTCGAGTTGTACTCCCCCCCGTGGCCCGGGACCCGGACCCTTTTTTATTTGGACCTCTCTCTGAATTTATTTGGATGGTGGGAGACACAAAGGTTTTTTTAGGTTAATCTTTTCTCTGGCCCCACAATTAATTTCATAAGAACAAAAAAAAATAAGAATGAAGGAACACTGCAGCAGGCCCACTGGCCATGCGAGGGAGGGGCCAAATCTCCACCCGGCTTAAGCCAATGCCCCCCAACCTAGTAGGTGGGCACATTGACTTTTAAGGAGGAAACGGCAACCGCCCGGTGCACAAAATAATCAGGTCCAACTTAACCCCCCAATCCACCCAAAGTATTTATCCCAACTATTTTTAAAGCACACAACGTTTGGCCTCTATAACTGTATCGGGAGTTTGTTCCCCTCTCCACAACTCTATTACCAAACCCCTCTTTCCCCTGTCCGACTAAACCCCTTTTCAAAAAATTTAATTATGTCAAAAGGGCCCCAAAAAACTGGAATACCCCACCTGAGAAAATCTAGAACTGCAACACATTCATCACCTTTTTAAAACTACCCTTAGGAAAAAATCTTATCTCCCCGTACACCCCGTAACTAACTACAGAATACACCTGGTGGTTTACCTTTACACTCATCATCATTTTTACCATAAACAGAAATATTAATCTCAAAAAATAATTTCCTGTAACTATGAAAATATTGCTTGATGGAGGTTTTAGAGAATGGTTATTTATATGTTCCCCCTCCCTGTCCCTTCTCCAAACCTGTATTTTGAAACACTTTACTTCGTGTGTATGTATTCTCTCAAAATAAAGAGAGTATAGGTAAGACCCTTGGGGTGAGCGGGGAAGGGATAGTCCAGGGCTTAACCCAGTATAATATGTATTCTTGATTTGCGCTTGTGAAGTCTCGGCCTCTACCGCACCTTCAGCTTCGCTGTCAACCGTTAATGTTGGTTCACTTGCCTTCACTATACCTTTCAAATTTTCTATTTTTTTTTTTTTTTTGCATCCACCAACAGATAACAGAACCTACTAGAAATGAAAAAACGTTAGAATTTTACTTTCCAAAGATGAATAATCAACTTCTAAACCTCGGGTTATAAACTGGGCATGACCGATGAGGTGCCAACAAACAAAATTTATGTTAAACAACCTTTGTTTTGAAAATTTTTAATTTATACAATTCAAAAATTGACTGGACTGAAATAAACAAGAACTAAAAAATTCCCTGGGCAAATTGTCCTGAAACATTTTTTCCCAGAATAATGTAGGAAAAGTTCAAGATGAAACATCAAGGTTGTTTAAACTATCCCCCGTTAAGAAAAACCTTAAAAAATCAGAAAAAGATAACTGAAATTTTACAAAAAAAAAAACGTTGCCACATGACGGGAAAAAAAGAAAACGGGACCAAAAAATTTAGGTAGAACATGAACTACAGAAAGCCGACAAGCAAAAAAAAGAAAAAAAAAAAAGTGCTTCAGGAACTGTAAAAATCCATTATTTTTACTCTATTCAGTGAGTTTCACACACAAAAAAGAAAAGAACATCAGAATGGGGTTTCAGCAGCCATTTGATGTGTGAACAGATAATTTTCTCATAACTCTGCCCACCATACAAACATATCTGACAGCAAAAATTTAGATTGGGGGGTAAAAAAAAAAAAAAATGTATGTTATGCCGCAGCATTTGCTCCTGATTGTCCATTCGTTTTTTGTAAAGAATAAAAAGTACTTAGCAGTCATTTTCCCCTTTTTGGAAAGAGCTTAATTCAGGTAAAATTCCAGAAGAGTGCGGACGTAGCCCCTCTTCACAGGGGAGGCAGTGAGCAGTGAAAAAAAAAAAATACAACCAAGTGCACTGACATCGGACTGTGCAAAAGTCTTTAAAAAGGATGCTGAGAACCAATTTTCTCTTTTGGAAAAACCTGCCCCACACAACCCAACTCGGGAAAAGAATTTTGGAGCAGGGGAGATCATGTTTGTTACAAAAACCCTTGGCCTTTTTTTTTTATTTGTTTGTTTAAAACTGTTAAAATGATGATTATAGACTTTTGGGAAAAAAATTTATCAGGGAGGTGATCCAGGTACACGGATTTTGCAAAGGTATTTGACAAATGTGCAAAGAAACAACAATACAAATTATATCAGTAGTATAACCGAAAATAGTGCAAGGATTTTAAATATCGACAAACAGAACACAGGTATAAACAAATTAGCCTTACAAAGTAAAATAATCAATTCCCAAAAACCGGACCTAGCCCCATTATTGTTCTGGTCCTCTAGCAGCCGCAGCTTTACATAATCCTTCAGTAAAAATTCAAAGCAAGTATAAAAGTCCCCTCCCCAAAAGATAAGAAAAAATTGCTATCAAATTTTAAGGAAGCTCCCCAATGGGCAATTAAAAAAATAATTTCTGTGGGGGAAAATTTCAGTTGCTTAAATAGGAGAAAAATAAAAGTTTAAAAAGACACAGAGTACAAAACGCGGGAGGACTAAAGAATAATAATTTTCATGTGCATTTACCAAACTTTAAAAAACAATTACAAAAAAGGGGGCAGAAAACAATGACAAGAGGGAAGGGCGCTTTGCGTGAAGGATACTCACTTAAGAACATAAGAAAAAAGGGAAACTTTGCAGGGGACTACGGGCCCATGTAAGGCAGGTCCAAGTCTCCTTCCGGCTTAAGCCAATGCCCCAACCTAGTCAGGAACACGGCATCTAACTAGTACACAAGTTTAGTCGGTCCAACTCACACCACCCATGCTTTCCCAATTTATTTTTAAAAAACTCCCAAAAACTTTTGCTTCTTGCTGTCTCAGGGTTTGTTCCCTCATCCACAACTCTTTACAAATCAGTGCTTTCCTAATCTGAATTTTTCCAACTTTAAAACCCTTGCTAAAAATCTATGTAGATTTTTAGCAGCTATTACATCCCATTTTTTATTCCTGTCTTTTTCCCTTTTACATCAATCATATCATCCCTAACTTACACCTTTTTTGGGGTGTATTGGGCCCTCAGTCTATCCTCATAGGAAAGATTCCCATACATGGGATCAACTTTGTCACCTCCTTTGACGTTTCCAGAGTTTTATCCCTTCTGTAATACCCGTGACCCAAAATTTGGCAGCAAAACTAAATGGGCTAACGAAGGATTTATAATTGAACAACCTGAAGACTCCTATTTTTGATGTTTCTCGATTAAAACCCCAAGATTTTTTTGCTTTATTGCGAACACTTGTGCACTTTTGTTTTGGTTTTAGATTACTGCAAACCAGAACCCCAAAAATCCTTTTCGCAATCCATAATTTTAAGGTCTAATTTTTTAGTTTTATGTGGCATGGTTATTTACCTGTCTAATGTTTAGAACTTTGCATTTATCTATTTTAAAACTGATCTCCCACTTCTCCGCCCCCTGATCGTCCATTAAATTTTTTCTGGAGTGCTCTAATGTCCTCGCGAATGAATTCGATGGCTTTTTTTGGTGTCATCGGCAAATTGCTATTGCGCTATTTATTCCCTATCTATGTTTTTTATGAGATTGTGAACTAGGGGGGCCCCAACATGACCCTGTGGAAACCGCTCGTGATGTTCCCCACTTGATTTTCCCCATTTATGCAAACTCTCGTCCCTATTTTAAAACCTGTTCTTCGGAAAAAAATTTCCCCTTTCCGTGGCCTAAATTTTTTCCTCAATAGTCTCTGATGTGGGACTCTATCGAAAGTTACTTAATCCATAACACAATATTATCAATTCATTACCATGATCTACCCCCTAAAGTACCTTAGTAAAAAAAGTTAATTAAAATTTCGAAAGGGGCGGAACCCCTTTTTTTAAAAACCGTGCGAGATTCTTTATTAATTTATGCTTTTCAGGGTGGCCACGAATTGTTCGGCAATTTTTGATTCCCTAAAATTTTCCCCCTATGGAGGTTGGGTTACTCCGAAAACGTAATGACACGAAAAGAAACAAACCATACCACGGGGGGACTTGAAACCCCCGGTCAGAGAGTCTCAAAATCCAGGGGCCGTCGCGTTAGCCACTGGGACCGCTTCCACAATAAGATTCGTCCACAGTTTGGGCACGTTGTGGTATGCTAACCTTTCCCATGGTGTGAAAAATACCTGTTGGCGAAACATTGGGTAGTTGGTCCAGTGGCAACGGCGGTCTGGAGTTTGAGATTTGACCCGGGGTTCAATCCTTCCCCTGGTATGGTTTGTTTTGCAAACGTGTCCCTTACGATTTGTGAGTCATGTTGCGGCATTGAGGGGACTTGACTAGGTTGTCACGGGGCCCCCTCTGGAATTCTCGTAAAAACTTGCATTTTGGTCAAGTTGTGCCTATGCTAACCTTCCTATGGTGTAGAAAAAACCTAGTTGGACGAAATTTTTTGTGGCTAGTGGTTGTGGGTAAAGCGACGTCTGGGGTTTTTTGGGACTCCTTACCCCGGGTTCAAGTCCCGCCCGTGGCATGGTTTGAAGTTAGGGTTATTGGTCTATAGTTCGAACTAAAGGGTTGTCACCCGTTTGAAAATAGTATCACATTTGCCATTTTCCACTTATCTGGCACCATGCCAGTTTGTAGTGATATGTTGAAAAAAATTAGCCAAAGGTTTGCTAAACTCCTCTTTCTTTCCTTTAGAAACCCTTTCTACGTTCATCAGGGCCTGGGGATTTGTTAGGTTTAATTTATTTGTTAAGGGCCATGTCACTTGTGACCCTAATCGGCATAGATACTATAAACCTGTTCTATTTCAACCCCTGAATGGGTTCAAAGATTATTTTTTCCTCTATATAAACAGAGACCTAACCAGATTACCTAGACTATCAACCCGTCGCACTTCACACACGAGCCAGCCAACAGTCGCACTAATCCATACATACTCCCACATTATGCCGTTTCCACTCGACTAGATTCAGATCCCGATCGCATGCTCACATCATCTCTCCAATATAGAATAGCGAGCCACCCAAGAACACGTCACAACGCCCCTCATCAGGGCCCCAGACTCCGCCCCGTCAGCCGATCGACTGCTGAGACCCAGCAATCCCCCCAGACTCCAATTTGTACCATCACTAACTACTGCTCTCCACACAAACATCCTTCCCCCCACACAACCTCTTCTGGATAACGCCCCCAGTAACAACCCCTATCTTTCTCGCCCATCATCCCCGCCCCGGGTAACCCCCGTAGTGAGAAATATAGTAAAGATAGTTGTATAATTAAGCGATGCCTCGTATCGCTCAACGAACGCATCACTATAAAGAGCTCACCCTGAGCGGCAACTCCACACACTCCTCTCCCGTATTCCTCCTCGCTAAAGTCCAATCACCAAAGTGACATCCTTAATGCTAGGTCACAAAGGAGAGTTCAACCTGTGAGTCTTGCGAGTACGCTAGCCCCTTTCTATCTATGCACAACGGGTATATACTCACCTCTCCACCAGATACGCACCCCCCCGCTCGACCGGCACCTCGCCCTTCGCACTCCTATCTCCCTCATCATATAGACCGGACACGCGCTGTGCTCAACGACACGCAGACCGCTGCCTTAAACCCATACTATAAAAACCCCTCCTACAGCATCACCCTCAGTGATTCGCCTAACATCACCCTCCGCATAGACACTGGTCGCCCCACCTAGAAAGTCCCGCTCGATGAAGGCACCTGCAGTGGAGCATCGCCCTCATATAAACTCCTTCCCCTCTCCTCCCACCTCCTTTACGTAGCGAATCACAACATGCCTCCCCACTACCCACAACACCATACCATACCATGACTCTAGGCCTGTCCAGTGCGAGCCGAGAAAGAGCTTCCCCGCACATCACATCGTCGCCCTTCCTGGCGCCACCAACGACACCAACCGCCGCGCGCCTCCACCAGCCCGTCCCGCGTCCCCCCCCCGCTCCCTTTCTTAGGCGCGTTGTCTATCACAGCCTGCTTATCCCGCTGGCATGTCCCCTCGTCCCCTGTCATAGCTCAGCTAGCGGTATCGCCATCCACAATTACTCCCAGGCCTATCGGTCCGTATCACTCCATGGCCCTCACCACCCGCGACTTTTGCCACAAAGGCTTTTTGAAAAATGTCCGTCCTAAGATCCCTCTCGCCCACAAAACACTCTTCCATAAACGTCATCCTCGTCTCGCGCCTACCGCACCCACCTCCCACGAAACATGTACGTGCCCAACGGCTATTTACCCATATCTGACAATAACCGTTTCACCAGAGTAACGTAACTAATTTAGCCTTTCGCCATGTATAATAATCAATACTCCCAAGACGCGATCTAGAACCCATTTATTGCTTATGAGTCCTCATCCTGCTCACGCCCGCTGCTATACTAGAATCCTTCATGTACCATATCCAAAAGCATAGTATGAAAGTGGCCTCACCAGAAGATAGCCAGTAAAATTGCTATCAAAATTAAGGAAGCTCCTCCAATGGGCAATTAATATAAAAATAATATTCTGTGGTGGTAAAATTTCAGTGGCCCCTTAAATAGCGAGAGAATGAATAAGCTTTTAACGTGAACAGTGTACAACACGCAGGAGGGGAGACTAAACAGATTAATATATGTTTCATGGGCGATTTACCTAACTCAGTAATAACATAATTTACAAGTAAGGGCCTGAACAATGACAAGATCGGACAGGGCGCTTTCTCGCTGAAGGATACGCACTCTTATGAACCTCAAGAAAGAAGGTAACACTGCAGTAGGAGACTGGGCCATGTGAAGGCAGGTCCAAGTCTCCCTTCGGCTTAAGCCAAGGCCACAACCTAGTCAGGATACACCGGGCATCTAGCTAGTAGACAAGCTAGTCAGGTCCAAACTCCCGACCCACCCATGCATTTACCTATTCTATCTTTAAAAAAAAAACTACACAACGTTTTAGCTTCTATGGACGTGTACTCAGAGTTTGTTCACTCTCCACAACTCTGTTACCATAGCTGTGCTTTCTAAATCTGATCTTTTTCCAACTTAAAAGCCATGCTAAAAAGTCTATGCTAGATATTTTTAGCACGCTATTTACATCCCATTTATTTATTCCGGTCTTCCATTTATACACCCTCTCAATTCATAGCATCCTAACTCTACACCTTTCTAGAGAGTGCCTGATTCAGGGCCCTCAGTCTATCCTCACTAGGAAAGATTGCCGATACTAGGGGATCAACTTTGTCATCCTCCTTTGATTCAGTTTTCCAGATCATTTTATATCCATTCTGTAATACTGTGACCAACCCTGTGCAGCATCATCTAAAATGAGGCTTAACGAAAGGATATTATAGAGTGAACTACCTGAAGGACTCCTATTATTGTGTTTCTCGATATTGATATCAAGATTTCGGTTGCTTTATTCGCGAACACTTGTTGGCAACTGTTGTTTTGGTTGTTAGATTACTGCCTAACCAGAATTCCAATAATCCTGTTCGCTATCCATAATATTTATGGTCTTAATTTTTTAGTTTATTTGTGCATGGTTATCTTCTGTCTAATGTTTAGAACTTTGCATTTATCTATATTTAAACTGATCTGCCACTTCTCCGACCACTGCATCAGTCCATCAAAATTTTCTTGGAGTGCTCTAATGTCCTCGTCAGAATGAATTCGATGGCTTATTTTGGTGTCATCGGCAAACTTGCTATTGTCGCTATTTATTCCCTCATCTATGTCTTTTATGTAGATTGTGAACATCATGGGGCCCAACACTGACCCTGTGGAACACCGCTCGTGATGCTTCCCCACTCTGATTTCTCCCCATTTATGCAAACTCTCTGCTACCTATTGTAAACCATGTCTCTATCCAGGAAAAAATTTCCCCTATTCCGTGTGCCTCAATTTTCCTCAATAGTCTCTGATGTGGGACTCTATCGAAAGCCTTACTTAAGTCCATATACACAATATCCTATCATATTTTATTACCATGATCTACCCCTCAAGTACCTTAGTGAAAAAAGTTAATTAAATTCGTAAGGCAGGAACGCCCTTTGTTAAACCGTGCTGAGATTCGTTGATTAATTTATGCTTTTCAGGATGGCCACGAATTTTTCTCGGCAATTATTGATTCCATAAATTTTCCCACTATGGAGGTTAGGCTTGACTCACGAATCGAATGACACGATTGCAAAAAAAACCAAACCCCGGGCAGGACTTGAACCGCGGTCAGAGAGTCTCAAAACTCCAGACCGTCGCGTTAGCCACTGGACCAGCTAGCCACAATAAGATTCGTCCACAGTTGGTCACAGTTGTGCGTATGCTAACCTTCCTATGGTGTAGAAATATACCTAGTTGGACGAATCTTATTGTGGCTGTTGGTCCAGTGGCAAACGCGACGGTCTGGAGTTTTGAGACTCTCTGACCGCGGGTTCAAGTCCTTCCCGTGGTATGGTTTGTTTGCAATCGTGTCATTACGATTTCGTGAGTCATGTTGACGGCATTGAGGGGACTTGAGCTAGAGTTCGTCACGGCCACGCTAGCTGGAGATTCGTCTGAAAAAACTTGCATTTGTGGTCACAGTTGTGCCTATGCTAACCTTCCTATGGTGTAGAAATATACCTAGTTGGACGAATCTTATTGTGGCTAGCTGGTCTAGTGGCTAACGCGACTGTCTGGAGTTTGAGACTCTCTGACCGCGGGTTCAAGTCCCGCCCGTGGCATGGTTTTGAAGTTAGGCTTATTGGTCTATAGTTCGAAGCTAAGGATCTGTCACCTGCTTTGAAAATAGATATCACATTTGCCATTTTCCACTTATCTGGCACCATGCCAGTTTGTAGTGATATGTTGAAAAGATTAGCCAAAGGTTTTGCTAAGCTCCTCTTTACTTTCCTTTAGAACCCTTGCATACAGTTCATCAGGGCCTGGGGATTTGTTAGGTTTTAATTTATTTGTCTAAGGACCATGTCACTTGTGACCCTAATCGTGCATAGTATACTATCATCCTGTTCTATGTTGCAACCCCTGAATGGGTTACAATTGATTATTATGTATATATAATGTATATTACCTTTTCATTTAATTTTATATTGCTTATATTTGCGATAATAGCTAAATCGTAAATGTATGACTTTATATTATATTTTGACTGTTATATTGTTATTTAGCTTATGTTGTTAGATGTACATAATATGTGCTCAGTTAGTCTTGATTCTCACCCAGCTGTTGGTGATGGGCGGACGCAGAGCGTGCGGCTGGTGCCCTCTGGTGTCTGTATTGAGAAGTTTTGTTTTCTCAAGATGGCGGAACGCAGGAAAAGAGTCAACACTGTCTGTGTGGAATTGTTGAAAGGTGCAATATACCAGGACACCGCTGACGTCATTCTGCCTCTTGTGATAAGAGATACATATGGAATCCCACGTGAGGATTTATATGGGATTTCTCTGAACGGACAACGCAAGAATTTTTGTGAAATTTGTGTCGTCTGCTGCGTATGTGAGTGTTGTGGATGCCTTTCAAGAAAAAACGGATTGTTATCAATGCTAGTCTGTGGTGCGCCTGCGTGATGTATCGACAAGTTATACGTGGGTTCGTCTATGTAATATCCCCTTCGAGGCAGACGAGGTGGACATCCGTCGGACTTTTGGACGCTATGGCACCGTACAAGCTGTCCAAATTGGGCGTTGGCCCCAGGGTTTTTATGCTGGTATGCTCGCAGGTTCCTTTTCTATGAAAATAACATTGAGACATCCAAATCCCTCGTTTGTTATGTTGGAAGATTTTCAGACGCAGGTCACGTAACCTACCCCCGGGCCAGTTCGGACGTGCCGCCTGTGTGGTGCAACGGGTCATATGGCGGCGTCTTGTGAGCACCGACGAGGGAAACAACGGTCGGACCTGACAGACAGCTGCATCCAAAGATACGATGGAGGAGGTGAGCTGGGCCATCAGAAGCCCACAATGGTGGACGACGTGCTGCAGATTTTACCAGCGGATGTAAAGTGGAGTGAAGCAGTGGATGCTGCAGAGGGGATCGTCTCGACGCTACCACCAGCGTCGGAGATCGAGGCGATTGGGTGCGTGGACAGTGCGTCACCTCAGTGGAAGAGGAGGCACAAACGCCATTGATACTGCCCAGTTTTGAAGACTTACAGAGGATCCTCGATAGCCCGGCGACAGAGGGTTTACCGCCTACATTAGCGGTGTGGGCCTGTGGTCGACCATGGTCTAGCGGGACGTGTGGGCGGTGAAGATAGGCATACGACTTTTACGTCTGTGGTGGTGAGGATGTCGAGATACATAGAACAGACAGCGATGGGCCTATGGACTATGAGGAGTGTCACGGAATGAGGCCCAGTACACACGTGGAGGACGATGTCTTAACACCGGGTCAAAGGTCTGGTAAAATGGTGTGGGCTGACGTAGCCAAGGGAGTTTAAGGGACCCCCCTTAGAGAATTAAGTGGGAGTGTGGGGAAAACGGGCAGGGTGCAGCAGTGGCAAGTCCAAGTCAGGTATAAAGGTGATGGGAAAACGAAATGAGAAAACCTAACCAGAGAGTTCAAGTGTATAACAATGAATGTCAATGGCCTCAGAGCAGAGGTTCAAGAGACGTTGGGTAGAGGTATCGCTCAGACGTATGAATGTTGACGTTTTTTTTATACAGGAACACAATTTTTCGGTTGTGGTAGTGAATTACGTCTGCAAGGAGTATAAGTGCTATGCGGGAAATTCGGATAATCTCAAAAGGTGGGGTTGTGATAGGCATAAGGGAGACCAGCCCTTTTAAGCTTGTAGCATGGGAGTGGGGCGGAGAGGGCCGGTTGTGCATGTGGTGGGTTTGTGGGGGAACATTCAGGTGGGTTTTGTGGGAGTATATATGCCAGCGACAACAAATCGACGAGTAAAAGAGGAATTTGTACGCGATGTTTTGGTTTATTTTCTCAGAAGTCTACCCTTGTTTCTGTTGTGGCAGGTGATTGGGAATTGTGTGATCCGGGAAAAAGACGTCGAACCGCGTGGTGGGGGGTGTAATTAAGTGGTTTATTAAAGTGAGGTATTGCAAGCGATTGTTGTAGTGGATGTTGTGGTAGTGACGGGTGAATGTGGAACATACGTTTTGTAGAAGGGGGTTACGCTGCGCGGTTGGACAGGGTTTATATCACCGAACTTAATCCGTGGTGGCAGGGTCGATTGTGTTGATCTGGGTTTCTCAGATCACCGGTGGTGTTCTGGTAACACTCGAGTGGGAGGGCGCTATCCGTGTAATTTACTAGTTATTGGAAAATAAATGTCAGCTTGTTGCAAGGAGTCGATGCTGTGGAAGCTTTCAGGTTATGGTGGGTTGACTTCTGAATAACGGGAATGGGATAGAGGATGTTGTAGAGTGGTGGCATTCAAGGCGAAACATGCAATACAGGGTTTTTATAGACGGTTAGGAAGAGGAGGCGTTGTTAATAGATATGGGAAGCAAAAATATTTAGAGGGACAGCTGAGGGATTGTTATGGTACAGGCGGGAGGTATGACCTAGCGAAATAGAGTGTCTACATAGTCAATTACGGGAAATTCAGAATGATAAATTTCAGCTTTTGAGGGTGCGAGCTGGGATTGAGGAGGTGCTTTTGGGGGGATAAACCTCAGTTGGGGTCTGCGTAGTTTCAGAATGCGACGTATGGCGACGACAGTTTTGTCAGTAGTGGTCGGTGATGACTTGGGTGGTTATCATAAGGACAAAGGCTATTTTACTACTGAGAGCAATTGGGACTCTATGCAGACCAATGGTGTTGAGAGAAAATGGAAGGGATAGAGAGGGAATCGAGAGGGAAGGAAGCTTTACTGCGTGGCATGGTTTTTGG
>NW_026468280.1:0-13315 GCF_026875155.1 Cherax quadricarinatus | reverse complement strand
TAAGGGGGGGTTTTAATTGAAGCATATATGTAACATTTTTAGATAAAGATGGGGAAATTTTTTTTATTGCATTTAGGATTTGAAAAGGATAGATAGAGGGGATAGGGGGAGCAATGGGCGTTTGAAAGTATAGGAATAGGTGGAAAGTTTTTAAAATGCTGTAAAGAGTTTTTTATGGGATATGAGGCTCAGGTTAGGGTGTGTAAAGAAGGGAGACTACTTCCCGGAAAAATGGGCTTAGACAGGGATGTGTAATGTCACCATGGTTTTTAATATTTTTTTTGGGGTTGTAAAAAAAGAAAATGCTGGGGGTTTTTGGGGAGAGGGGGGGGGTTTAAATTATGGGGAATCAAATCAAAAGGGAATTGACACAGTTATTTTTTTGCTGATGATACTGTTTTTGGGAGATTCAAAAAAAAAATTGAAAGGTTAGTGGAGGTTTTGGGAATGGTGAAAGGTAAAATTTGAAAGTGAACATAAAAAAGAAAAGGTGATGAGGTGTCAAATGTTTTAGTAAAAAAAAATTGGATATAAAATTTGGGGAGGGGGGTAGGAAGAAGTGAAGTTTACAGATACGGGGAATTTGCGTGTGGGCGGATGGATTTATAAGGATATTAATCATGAATTGAGGGGGGAAAAAAAGGGTAGGGTGCGTTAGGTTTTTTGGAGTAAAAAACGTTACTATGGAGGCAAAGAAGGGAATGTTAAAGTAAGTAGTCCAAACCACCTTATATGGGTGTGAAGTTGGGGTGGTAAATGCAGCAGCGGGAGACGGTTGGAGGCACGGAGATTCCTGTTTAAGGGCAAGTGTGGTGTAAATATTAGCAAAAAATTTCGGAGTGGGGAAAAATTGGGAAAAGGTGTGGGGTTAATAAAATATTACAGAGGCAAAGAGGGTTGTTGGGGGTGGTTTTGGTCATTTAGAGAGAATGGACACAGTGAATGACATGGAAGCATATAAATCTATGGGGGAAGGAAGGGGGGTAGGGGTGTCCCAAAGGTTGGGAGGGGTAAAGGAGGTTTTGTGGGTAAGGGCTTGGACTTCCAAAAGCGGCGTGAGCGTTTTAGATAGGAGTGAAGGAGACGAAGGGTATTTTGGGACCTGACATCTGTTGGTGTGAGCGGAATATTTTATAAGGGTTTGGGGGGAAACCGGGGTTATTTTTCATATAGTCGGACTTGAGTCCGGAAAATGGGAAGTACAATGCCTGCACTTTAAAGGGGGGGTTTTGGGGATATTGGCAGTTTGGAGGGATATGTTGTGTATCTTTATATTGTATGCTTCAGACTGTTGTATTCTGGCCCTTGCAAAAAAAAAGTTTTAAAGTGCGAGGTGGTGAAAATGTGAATGAAAAAAGTATTTTTTTTTTGGGGATTTCTTTTTTTTTTGGGGGCACCCGCCTTGGTGGGAGACGGCCCCTTGTTGAAAAAAAAAAAAAAAAAAAAAAAAAAAAAAAAAAAAAAAAAAAAAAAAAAAAAAAAAAAAAAAAAAAAAATAAATTTATATTTTAAATTAAAAAAATATATATATATTATATATAAATAAATATATTAAAAATAAAATTTATATATATATATATTTTATTATTATATATATAAATTTTATATATAAAATTATTAAAAAATAATTTTAAATAATATATATAATTGTAATAGGATGGGGTCCCCCCTCTATGTAAATTTGGACCCCTACCCCGGAAAGTGGATAAAAAGGCTTCAAGGAAGAATATTTTGGATTTTTTTTCCTGAAGCCTTTTGAATATTCCACTTCCCCTACCACCCGATCTTTTAAAAATATATATATATATAATTTAATATTATATTATAATATAATTTTAATAATATATATAAATAATTATATATATTAATATATATGTTAATGTTGCAGTTTAAAAACTGTAGGGTAAAGCACCCCCTTTTGGCAAGACAGTGATGGAATGATGATGGTAAAGTTTTTCTTTTTCGGGCCACCCTCCCTTGGTGGGAATCGGCCAGTGTGTAAAAAAAAAAAAATAATATATGTAAAAATGAAAGGGGGGTTAAAGCAGCGGAATGATGGGATCAGGGAACAAAAAGTTAAAAGCGGGGGGAAATTTTATAAGTTTTGGAGTGGTTGGTATTTTGTTTTTTTAAAAAAAATGAAAGGGGGGAAGGAAACCTGGGGGATTGGCGGAGGGGGCATGTATACCCCTTTAAAAAAAGGGGAAAAAGGGAAAAAAGGGTTTGTAAAAATTATAGAGGAATAATTTTACTGAGGAAACCAGGAAAAGTATACGGTGGGGTTATAATTGAAAAAAATTAGGGTAAACAAACGTGGGTTTGCGGAGGGAAAGGGGTTTTCAGAGTGGGTAGGGGTTTGGTGTAAAAATGTTTACTTTGAAGCAAAATAGTAAACCCAGTTTTTTAAAATAAAGGGGTGGGGAAGTTTTTTTTTCATTTATGGATTTAAAAAGGGCATATGATAAATTTGGATAGAGGAGAAATGTGACGGGATTTTGCAATATAGGGAAAATAGGTGGTAATTTTACAAAATTGCTGAAAAGAGCTTTTATGAGGATAGTGAGGCTCAGGTTAGGGTATGTAGAAGAGGGGGAATATTTCCCCCCTTTAAAAAGTGGGTCTAGACGGGGGATGTGTAATGCCCCATGGTTTTTTAAAATATTTTTTTATAGAGGGGGTTTTGTAAAAGAAGAAAATGCAAAGGGTGTTGGGGGAGAAGGGGGGGATTAAATTTTTGGGAATAAAATTTCCCCCCCCCCCCCAAAGGGGAACTGACACATTTACTTTTTGCGGGATAAAAACTGGGCTTAGGGGAGATTCTAAAGAAAAATTTGGGCAAAGGTTAGGGGATGAGTTTTGGGAGGTGTGTAAAGGTAGAAATTAAAGTGAACATAGAAAAGAAAAAGGGATGAGGGTATAAAATGTTTTTAGAAAAAAGAAAAATTGAATTCAAAGGGGGTAGGAGGAGTATGGAAAAAGTAAATTTGTTTTCAGATATTTTGGGAGTTGACGTGCGGAGGTTTGGTTTTTATAAAAGGATGGGGGTTAAATAAATAAAAATTAAATGAGAGAAAAAAGGTGAGTGGTGCTTTGGGGGTTATATGTGGAGAAAAAAAAAAAAAAAACTTTATCTATGGAGGCAAAAAAGGGGAATGTTAAAAGGGAAATAGTAGTCCCAAACCACTTTAAAGGGAAAGAAAAGCTTGGGGGGTAAATGCAGCAGCGAGGGGGAAAACGGTTAAGGCAGTGGAGATTTTTTTTTCCGTAAGGGCAAGTGGGGTTTGTAAATATTATCAAAAAAAGGGAGTGGGGAAAATTTAGGAGGTGTGGAGTTAAAAAAGAAAGCAGGGGGAAAAGGGGGGGGGGGGGGGCAGAAGGGGGGTTTGGTTGAGGGGGTTTTGGGGTCATTTAGAAGAATGGATCGAATTTTAAATTTAAAATGGAAACCCATATAAATCTATGGGGGAAGGAAAAGGAGGGATGGGGCTTTCCCCAAAAAAGGGTTTTGGAAAGGGGGGGGTAAAGGGGGTTTTTTTGGGGCAAGGGGTTGGATTTCCAGCAAGCGGCTTTATCGGTTAGATGGGGAGTAAATGGGACGTTTGATACTTAAACCCTTTACGATCTTTTTGGGGGTGTGAGCGGGGTTAATATTTAGTAAAGGGGATTAAAGGGAAACCGGTTATTTTCATAATTGGGAATTAAAGCCTGGAAAAAGGGGAAGTAAAAAGCCTGCACTTTAAAGGGGGGTTTGGGTTTTTGGCTTTGGGGGGGATATGTTGGTATTTTTTTAAAAGTATATGTTTCCAAAACTTTTTTGTATTCGGAGCACCTCTCCCAAAGGCATTTGATAATGGGGTGATTTGTGGTGAAAGGGGTTGAATGATGATGAAAGTATTTTTTTTTTGGGGAAATTTTCTTTTTTTTTGGGTAACCCCCCGGTGGGAAAACGGCTGATTTGTTAAAAATATTTAAAAATTTTATATATAAAAATATAAAATATATATTATATATAATATATATTTTTAAAATATATATATTAAATATATATATTATATATTTATAAAAAAAATTTTATATATAAATATTAAATTATATATATGTGTGTGTGTGTTGTGTGTGATGTTTTGTGTGTGTGTGTGAAACCCCACCTAGTTGTGGTTGCGGGGGTAAAGTCACACCCTTTCGGCCCCGCCTCTTCACGGGTCGCTATGTTCACTCTTCCTCCCCTTAAAATGATTTTTTAATCATACCCCCTTCCCTTAAAGCTATGTCCCGGACCCTGTCCCCACTACGTCATTCCCGATTTTTCCCAAATTTTCTGAAAAACCCCTGTAAATGAAGAAATGTTTCCCAAACACCCCTTTGTGATTATCTCTCCTGTCCTCCAGTGCCCGTAAAGGGTCGATTTCCGTTTAAACTCCCCCTTTTTTGTACATGCGCCTTAACAAACCTTTTGCACTTTTGTATTTTCCCCGAATGTTTTGGCTAGATTTTGGGTTTCCCAAAATCTGGTAAAAGCATACCCCAATGAAACCCGGGAAAAACACGGAGTACAAGATCCTGAACGATTCCTGCAGCGTATATGCTAGGGCCCATACGCTCAGCAGATTTTGGGTTTTAATTTGCGCCTCAAGAGATGTCCCCGGTTTTTATACCCCCCCCAAGTTTTTTTTCCTTGAGTGAGGCATTTAGTCTCTGTACTCCGTTTTCGGTCTTTTTTTCCCCCTTCCCCAAAATTTTTCATGACTTTTAACTTTTTGGGGTTTTTGAACTCCAGGGGCCGTTGTGGACCGGGGGCTGCACCCTGTCCAACCCCTTTGGTATTTCAGACTGGTACTCGCGGGTTTAAAATTTTTTCTCGTCAATGGCACCCACTCTGTCACTTCTTTCTCGTACCATGACCTCAAATTTCCCTTCCCACGGGTGTTCCCGGGATCCATTGCCCGCCTTCCTGTTATACCTTCCGGGTCCCCCCAGCTTATTCACTAATTTTGTTTTTGGGGGAAAACTGTGCCCAAAACCCTTTTCTTACAGCCCAAGGGAAAACGCAGTCTACCCACCCCTCTCTCTTTGCCCTTATTGTCTCACCCCAGGATTTCCCCCCCTTTAAAAACCCCGTGTTTGGTTGTTGTCGATAAGATAAAATTCCTTTAGTTTTCCCCCACTTTTCTCCTAATAATTTTTTCCCATGACTTTGCATCCCTATACATCCCCAGTGACACTTTTTCTATAGTTTTAATTAATGTTTCGTTTTCTGTCTTTTTTTTTTAAAATTTAGGACACTTTTGGGCTGTCATCATTATCGGGTTTGTACCCTTTGGTTTTTCAAATAGGTGTGTTTTGAAATGTTGAAGATTTTTTTAAGTGTTTTGTTACCACACACTTCAGTAACAACCCAAACCAAATTCTTAGAAAATTAAAATTTAAAATTGTTAAAAATTTCCCAAAAGCCAAAAGAAATGGCCCTTTCTCGTTCTATCGCAGGGGAACAAAAACCTTTAAAGGGGTTAAAAACACTGATCATAGGTTACCTGTACACGAAAATTAGTCACACGAGGTCTTCCCCCAGTACAGGGGAACCCCCCTAAAAAGTTGAGCTGTCAGGGAAAAGGTATTTTTGTGTTACAGCATAAACGAAATTAAAGGGGCATAATAATAATAAAAATTTAATAATAATAAAAATAATAAAAAAAATAATAATGAAAAACCCAAAACATTTGCCATAACCCGAAGTATTTACCAATATTTTAAATTTAAAGCAGAATTTAAAGTCCTTACAGGACAAGCGGGGAAGAAGATAAGGGAATTCTCCAAAGGGTCCTTACTAGTAGACTTTATAATAAGAAACACTAGAACAAAAAATTTGTCATATTTTTATTTATTTAAAAATTTCTAGAATTGCCCCAAATTTTCTCTTTAAAACTTTAAGCCCGGGATCCCACTATTTCCCACTTTGAACAAAAGCACCGGGAAAATTTCCCAAAACAAGTGCCCAGAGATGAATCAGTCCCGGGCATAAGAAATTCACAGAAGATCATTGACTTTTTAATCTAAATTTTCCCACTCGGGTTTTATAGGGCCCACTTTAAAACGGGTTTTTTAAACTTTGCGAAAATTAAATTTACTTTCCCAAAAAGGGGAAACCCAAAACCTGTTGTTACGGGCTCCAAAGGGGAGTGTCGGATCAACCCCCGACCGCGGGAAAAAATGCTCTAAACCCCCCTAATTAATTGGCACTGAGGAGATTAGCTTCCCCTTTCAAAGTCTGGCAGTTTTTAAACATTAAATTACACAAAATTTCGTCTATTTCGGTAAAGCCCATGAGAAAAATTTGGGCTCAAAATTTTCTCCTGAACCCGCTGTCTGACCATACTTTTTTCGCGTCATTTTTTTAAATTTTTGTTAAGTTATGGGGGGGGGGGTTTTAAAAGCACCACAGAAGAATTTTTAAGCGAGGGGTTCCTCGAAACCCCCCCCCGGGGGCATCTCCACGCTACAAAAGGGGAAATTTTTTTAACAATAACAGATTTTTTTTTGCAAAAAGTACAAAACAAGGGACCGTACACACCCCACACGCCCCTTAAATTTAATAATTCCTAATTCAGAGGACCCCCCTTTTTTAAACCCCTTAATTATTCCGGGATTAGAAAACTAAAAAACGGGGGATTTAAATCATTTTAATATAATTGTCTTTTTTGGTCCTTAGGTGTGAACCGAGGGTTCACTGGCCAATCGCCTTGGGTGGTACTTAATGCGTCTTTCCTCTCTTCGTCTGGACGCATCCCCCCCTTTTACCTTCTTTCCTTTTGAGAGAAAATTTTCTTCCACGATGGGTTTTGGGGGCTGAGGGTTGTGTACGGGTTGGTTGGGGGGCTGGAGGTTGGGTCCCGGGTTTTTTATTTCCCCCGGAACGACAGGTGCTGGAAAATGCTGGGGATTTTGGGTTTGGGAATTTAATGTGCTGGATTTTATGGAATACCGGAAACAATTTTCCGGATCGAAGAACTATTGAAAACATCTAAATATGTCCCGTCTCATACAGTACCTCATCTTTTTTATAACAATTCTTTCGTAATTTTTTTCAGGTTTATTTTTTTTTGCACTGTTTTTGTGCCACTGTCTCTTGTCTCTTTCTGCCTTTTTTTAAAAAAACTATTCACGCCTCAGTTAATAAGTTCTCTTTTTTTACTAAAAATCACGGTAACCCAGTTCTTTGTACCTAAAAAAAGTTTTGACGCGACCGAAAAACATTCTAAAAGTTATGAAATCTAAAACAGTTTTCTTTTGTAAATTGGCAAATTGGGGAATTTTTCCCCGCCCTTTAACCCATCAAAAAAAGACAATTTCCCCGAATTGATGTGATTTCCCCCGATCCCAATTTTTTAAAATCCTTTTTTGTAAAATTGCAAACTTGCAGCTACTCGGGCTAAACTTATGGCTTTGGTAGCCTGGTGGCTTTAAAAAAAAACCCCCCCGCTTTGGGGGGATCCCCAGTCAGGGTTTGGAAACATTGGGCTTGTTTCTTTACAAACCCTTTTTCTATGTTCACCCATCAGTAAATGGGTTTCCTGGGTGTTGGGACTGGTGTGGGTCGAAAATCCCGGGGGCAAAACTGATCTAATTTGCCCCCAAAAAGCTCTGCATAACAAACGACTTTTTATAATTTTTATTTTCATTGATACAAGGGTATGGGCCTTTTATACCTTGAAATGTACTTTTAGTAAATAAAGACATTATAATTTTTATTATTCAAAACATGCACGTTATTAATGTTTTTTAAAATCATTGGAAAAAGCTTTTTTTAATTATCGAAATTTAAAATATGGAAAAGTCACTATTTATTCGATAAATTTAAACAAAACTGGTAATTATGGCATCCCCAAAAAAAGCGGAAACTTAAAATCTTGAGCGTGAGATTGACTCGACCCCCCTTTTCCAAATTAGGGGAGTTTTAAAAAACAGAGGGAAAACTTAAAAACGTTTGGAAGGTAATTTTCCCAAATTACTCTTTACCTCTCAAAAAATCTGTTAAACCCCTGAAAATAAATTTAAAAAGGACTATCCTGGGCCCAAGAGCTTTAGCCATTTTAAATAAGGAAGTCGTTTTTTGAAGTGGTAAACCGGAAAAAAATTTTTTAAAACAATTTGAAGGGGGGGTTTAAAAATCATGCTATTTTACACATAAAATAGCCAAAATCTGGGCCCCCCACGGGCTGGAAATTTACTCTTCTCTCAAGTCCCAAAATTTTTTGGGTCCTTTTTTTTAGCGTTTGGGAAACTACGGGACTGAAAATTTTTGGGAACTGGTTTAATTATTTCAGAAAAGCTGGGAATTTATTCAATAACTTTGGGCATGAGTCAGGGGGAACATTTCATTGTTTATAGGGAATTTTGGTTCTCGTTAAACCCTAAAAAATGCGAAAAAATTTAAGGGCTAATTTTTTAAGGTATTTTCGAGTTATGATCGAAAAAACATTTGGAAAAAAATTTGAGGGGAAAAAAGGGAAAAAAAAAAGAAAATCAAACCAAAATCCCTTTAAAGGGGATCCGTTCGGGATACCTAAAAGGAAAAAAATCAAAGTCCGGGCCCTTTTAAAGAAACCTAGTTACACGAACACCCTAAGCATTTTACGCCAAATATTCAGGGTTCTTAGTTTTATTTTTTATGCATCCTCGCAACTTTTTTCCCCTTTCCCCCTTTGATTATGTCTCACTTTCCTAAAAATCCTTTTAAAAATATACCCTATTCACGCATATGTTTGAGAAAAACATAAAGCACACGAGTGGTTTCTTGAAATTTTTTTTGTTGAATTTTTTAAAAACAAATACTTTTGTGTTCTTGAGGTAATTTTTGGGGAACATTCTTTGATTTCTGCTGATTTTGAAAGCAAACTTTTAAATAAATATAAACCTAAACTGCACTCCGCACTGTTCCTTTTTCATGTATTCCCGGCGAGGGGGTGGAGTTAAAGCAAGATGGGGAAAAATAGGGGGTCGGCAGGTCCTCTCAGAGACTTGTTCTCAGGGTCGGGCCAAAATTTTTAAAAAAAAAAATTTTTTTTTTTTATGAAAAGTTAGAGAATCTTTTCCCGATCATTAAAGACACCAAAAGTAGGAAAATTTTATGAAAAAATTACGGAAAAATGCTTTCGCGAAATTTAAACGGTCTTGAAGTGTTTAGGGATCGGCGATTTTGCCCACTTTGAGCCCTATTTTCGGGGCCCAAATTTCAGGGACTAGTCGACAAAAATCATAACCCATTTCGCTTTGAACTCCATTTTTTTCTATCGAATAGTACAAAGGAAACCCCCATTTACCGATTTCTATATGCAATACAGTGGCAGAATTTTGCAATTTTGCCAATTTTACACAAATTTCAAAACCGGAGTTTACCTGGAAGAGTCCGGGGGTCAACGCCCCCGCGGCCCGTCTTTAAAGGGCCCGGGGCCCCCCTGGGGGAAACAGGCCTGATCAAACCCGGCTGTTGCTGCTGCTGCACGCAAACCCCATACGAGCCACACCCGGCTGATTTGGAACGGGCTTTAATGCCTTTTCCAGTGCCAGCTTAAAGGACGCCCGGGGCTGTTGGAAAACCCCCTTATGGTGCTGGGGGGCAGTTGAACAGTTCCGGGGGCCCCCGACATTATTTAGGCCCTTTTTAACGTGCTATTTACACCCCCGCTTTTTATTGGGGGGGGTGGTGCATCGTCTGCCAATCTTTTTTTCTTTCGTAGTGGTGATTTTCGTGTGCAAGTTCCGGGGACTAGTCCCCCAAAGGGTTTTCCAGGTGTATATAAACATGTTCACTCCCCCCTGCGTTTTTCCCGGGAAATACAGGGTTTTGGAACCTCAAGCGCTCCCAATAATTGAGGTTTTTTTACTCCGTTATGCGCGCCCTGAAAGTTCTTTACATTTTTTTAGGTCGGCAATTTCACCTGCCTTGAAAGGGGTGTTAAATGTGCCAATATTCCAGCCCAGATAGAACAAAATGACCTGAAGAGTGTCATCATGGGGGTTGGCCTCCCCAGTTTTGAAAAGGGTTTTCATTATTTCCCTCCTGTTTAATTTTTTTTTAGCAAAATGCGATTGATAAGTTTTTATGGTCCCCTTTAAGGTGAGATCCTCCCCTTATCACTCCCCGGGCTTTGGGCGTTGGTGTTTCGCTCTATTTTGTTTGGCCCCGAATTTGTTTTTTTTACCTGATGAAAATTTTTAAATTTCCCCTGTTTACCCCTATTGAAATTGAAATTTCTAAACGTTAACCTTCAAATTGTTTTTCTGCAGCCCACTGAAAGATTTGGTTGATGTCGCCTGGGGCTTTGCATGGCCTTCCCAAAGGAAGACACTGTCATGCAGATTCGGGTGTCAACTGCAAAGGAAGACACGGTGCGTGGCTGACATCCTTGCCCATGTCGGATATAAGGATGAGGAACAAAATGGGGGGCGATTTCCGTTTCCTTGTGGAACAGAGCTTTTTTACCGTACTGCCCGGACTTTACCGTGACGACTACTCTCTGTGTTTGTTAGTGAGGAAATTAAAAATCCAACGACCCCAATTTTTCCGTTACCTTTTTGCTCGCATTTTGTGCGCTAAAATTTCCCATGGTCACCTTGTCCCAAGGCTTTTTTCCAAAATCTGTAATTTTTCAACTGCCTTATTTTTTTTTTTTCTATGCATTTAGGACCTTGTTTGTTAAATGGTCCAAAAGTTTAGAAGAAAAGGAAGCGCCTGTTTTTTTAAAACCCCCCTTGCCCGGGTTTTGTAACTGATGGGGTTTTTAGTTTGGCCGGGGGATCTTGCTTCTTAGGGCCTTTAAAGATTTTTTTTTGATATGGGGTGTTAAATGCTATTGGTCTGTAGTTCTTTGCTTTTTGGGTTTTCTGCCCCCTTTTTGGAGTGGGGCTAAGCTGTTGTTTTTAGTAACGGGGGGACGACCCCCCTGTCCATGCTCCCTCTCCCGGATGGAAAAGGCTCGTGATAGGGCTTCTTGCAGTTCTTGATGAACACAGAGTTCCATGAGTTTTGGCCCGGGGCAGGGTGGGATTGGGGATGTCAATTTTTCGCCTGTTCGAAGTCATTTTGGGGTCCGGATAAAAACCCGGGTAGGCTTGTGTTAAACAAATTTTGTTGGGTCTCTCATAAAAATTCCCTTTTTTATCTTCGCTCTCAGTTTTGGTTGCGGCTTTCAAAAAAAATGAGTCAATTGGGCTTGAGTAGCTCACCATTTCCCTTTTTTGTCATCTGTGTAGGACCCCCTTTTTGTTAAGTAGGGGCCCCAAAATGGACGTTTTTTCTCGATTTTTTTTTGGGGATAGGAGAAGAAATACTTTGGGTTTCTTTCGATTTTTATTTATGGCCCTTTTTGTTCTTCCCGGGTTTCCCGACTCCCAAAGGGTTCTTTTTGCTTTAATTTTGATGCTTGCTAAATTTTTCTGACCTGTCCCCTACGCCCTTTCAGATATTTTACCCTTTTAGCCGCTCTGTTTTTTCTTTTCCGTCGCCCCTTAAAAGGGGGCGCCTGTCCCCTTTCGTTTTACTTCAAATCCCCCTTTTTCTTAGAGGAATAAGCCTTGTTTCCCTAAAATTTGAGTGCTACCGAGTTAATCGGGTTTTAGGATAAGTTTGGGGGCGTGTTGCTTATTTTAAAACTTCCCCGTTTTATCGGGGTTTGGACTTTTGGGTTTAAATTGGGCCCACTTTATTTTTTTTTTATTGGGAAATTGAAAATTTGGGTTTAATGCCCCCCGTTTACCCAATCTATTATGTTCCCGGCTGGGGTTTTCCGCGCATACATGACCCGAACCCAAATTATGTTGTGATTGATATATTTTTTTTGGGTATGGTGAAAAAATTTTTTATCAGATCAACATTGTTAGTGAAGATGAGGTCAGTGTATTCTCCGTCTAGTAGGCCCCCTTTTATTTGCTGGTTTAAATTGAATTTTTTTGCGGGATTTAAAAGCTCGCGTGAGTGTGAGTTTTTTATCAGAGCGCCTCCTGGTTTTTTTTTTTACTGCAACAATATTATTTGCTATATTCCACCATTTTAGGTGCCTTAAGTTGAAATCCCCAGGAGCAAGATGTTGGGTGCAGGAGCTGGAAGGTTTTCCAGACAGTGGTCAATTTTTAACAGCTGTTCCTGGAATTGCTGGGATGTTGCATCCGGAGGCTTGTAGACCATCACAATGACTAGGTTTTGGTTCTCGACCTTTACTGCTAAAACTTCCACTACATCATTTGAGGCATTTAGCAGTTCTGTGCAAACAAGTGACTCTGCAATGTACAGGCCAACCCCCCCCCTTTTGCCTGTTCACTCTGTCACATCTGTATAGGTTGTAACCTGGGATCCATATTTCGTTGTCCAAGTGATCCTTTATGTGGGTCTCAGTGAAAGCCGCGAACATTGCCTTTGCCTCTGCAAGCAGTCCACGGATGAAAGGTATTTTGTTGTTTGTTGCTGGCTTTAGACCCTGTATATTTGCAAAGAAGAATGTTATCGGACTGGTGGTATTGTTGGTACTGGGGGGGGATTTTTTTCCCAGGGTTGCGCAACCCATCTAGATACCCATCAGTTACATAACCCAGGGTTGCGCAACCCATCTAGATACCCATCAGTTACATAACCCAGGGTTGTGCAACCCATCTAGATACCCATCAGTAACATAACCCAGGGTTGTGCAACCCATCTAGATACCCATCAGTTACATAACCCAGGGTTGCGCAACCCATCTAGATACCCATCAGTTACATAACCCAGGGTTGTGCAACCCATCTAGATACCCATCAGTAACATAACCCAGGGTTGCGCAACCCATCTAGATACCCATCAGTTACATAACCCAGGGTTGCGCAACCCATCTAGATACCCATCAGTTACATAACCCAGGGTTGCGCAACCCATCTAGATACCCATCAGTTACATAACCCAGGGTTGCGCAACCCATCTAGATACCCATCAGTTACATAACCCAGGGTTGTGCAACCCATCTAGATACCCATCAGTTACATAACCCAGGGTTGTGCAACCCATCTAGATACCCATCAGTTACATAACCCAGGGTTGTGCAACCCATTTTAGTACCCATCAGTTACATAACCCGGTTTTGCAACCCATCTAGATACCCCTCAGTTACTAACCCCGGGTTTCGCAACCCCTTAGATCCCCATCAGTTACATAACCCCGGGTTTGCAACCCACTAGATCCCATCAGTAACATAACCCAGGGTTTTCGCAACCCATCTAGAAAACCCTCAGTTTCATAACCCAGGGTTGGCAACCCCTCTAGAAGCATAGTTACAAAACCCCGGGGTTTCCA